>PVHP010004506.1:0-70809 GCA_004024765.1 Zapus hudsonius | reverse complement strand
CCATCCTGTAACAAATTAGTTTTAGAGCATTTCCCTTGTCTGAGATGGCACAACATCTCCAAGTGACTGTAAAACCTTCTGATATGCATCCAACACTTCTTGAGCTGTGGGTCTATTTGCAGGTGTCTGGCTCTTACAGGCCTTATGGATATCAAACAAATGAAAACGAACCATATCACTCCCTTCAACGTGCCCCAAAAGGAAACTGAAAACATCTGGAATCTTCCAAATGTCAATCTTTTCATCATATGAGGGCATAAGGTCATCTTGGAAAGGTGTGTCCTCTCTATAGGGCCACAACTGCTCTGGAGCCACAAAATCCCCATGGAGCTCCCTGTGTCCACACTTCACAAACGTCCCAGAGCTGTGGTTCACCAGGGGCAAGGCATCCAAGTCATTTGCCACAATGCTGAAGTTGCTTGTCAGCAGATACTGGGACAACGTCTTTGGGAGGTCATTAGAGTCACACATGACCATCGTGCCCAGCGGACTATGGTGCAGGTAGTTAATGATGCTAACATATTCCATCGCCAGCCGCAGCCTGTGCTGCCAAGTGTTCACACTCTGGTACTTGGAAAGGTTGAGTGTTTCTTCCAGGTTGATCAAGGAACCTAAGGGGTGGTATTCAGTAAGAATGGTCTTATCTTCCTCACAGTAGCCAAGCAGTGTGACCACATGTTTGCTTTGGAGAGATTTCAGCATTTGTAGTCCATGGAAGAAATCATCCTTCATTTCCAGGCTGGTGAGCCGTGAGAGCGCAACTTTGCGTTCCTTCCATTCAGACAGAAAGACCTGAAACAAGGCCATAGAGAACATGCCAATAGAGAGCTGAGAAACAAGTGCCTGCCTAAGAGGTAGGTGTGGTCTAGAAGACAGAAACGAATAAGATACAGGCCTGGCCCACACCATCCTAAAGCCACACTCAGTCTAGTTGTAGAGGAAATGCTGTGCAGACTTGGGGGAGAAAAGTCATTAACAGTCTTAACTAGCAGTGGACCCTGCAAGCTACATGGCTGGCCAGCCAGACAAAATGTGCCAATTGATCTAACGGTGGCATGTCTGTTATGGGGGAAACCAACTGCTCTTTTATTGGATTTAAGGCCTACTCCATGGGGGAAAATTCATACCTACTAAAAACCTACCTATGGCTGAGGAGGTCATAAGCCCTGGAAGGTAGGAGGAACTACTACTATTGTCTGCCTAAATGGATATATTATGTCCACCAAACTATGCTCTAAATTCTTATGCTTATGCCAAAATATTAACTCACTTTTGCATAAAGAAGCTTCTCTTTTCAGAGGGCAGTGACTACCGGGGTGACCTTGAACTTCTGATCCTCCTGCCTCCACCTTCCACGTGCATGGATTACAGATGTGCATTGTCAGCCCAGTTTATTTGGTGATGGAGATCAAACCCAGGATTTCATACATGATAGGCAAGCACTCTACCAATTGAGCTAAATTCTTTCTTATAGAGTGCTAAGTAACTATAATTCTGTCTATACTTTTAATGAGATTGTTTATGTTTTATTCTTTAAAACCTGATGAACCTATTTTCTTTCTCTGAATTTAAATATTTACTAAACTGGAACCCTCCACCCACCTTTTCTGGCAGAGTTGGTGACTGACCTCAGGCCTTTGTACATGTAGGTACAGGTCTATCTCTAAGCTATAGTCACATTTTCGTTTTCATAACAATGCCATACAAAAAACTCTTAGATTTATATTTCTTTTTAAAAAAAATATTTTTATTCATTTTCTAACAGAGAGAGAGAGAGAGAAAGAGAGAGAGAGAGAGAGAGAACACCCCGGGGCCTTAGGCACTAGAGGTATGTGGTATCCTGCTAAAGGGTCATGGAGGATATAGGGTTTTGCTGAGTTTGGCAGGCTTCCGGGACTGTCTCCTTCTGTTAAGGAAGTTGAGGCAGTTTGAGGACCCCTATAAATCTCAGCGAATCCTGGACACTCCAGCCCCCAGGCAGCTGTGCCCTGAGATAAGCAGGCAATTCAAGGCCTAAACTTAGTCCAGCTGCAATAACAAACCTAAACAATAAGGTTACATTTCCTCTGCTGACATCACCATTCTACACATGTCTATATACATGTCTAGAGTCACGTAGGTCCCTCAATTTATCTATGCGAAACAGGTATCCAAAGGGTAAAGGCCCCTACCAATCAAATCATGAGATGTCCACAGATCCTGCCCCTACTAATCCCCTTGCTGCCTATGCTTCTACCTCTGCCTTTTTCTCTATATAAACAACTGTTATCTATACAATAAATGAGAACTACCCACTGCCGCGTTCTCCCAGGCGGCTATGCCCGTCAGCCTACCACTGTCCTGAGCTGCTGTCCACCCAGCTCTGTGGATGAACCGGGGTGTTAGTGTCTAATGACCTCCGAAGTAACCCTCGGACCAATAAAGGCAAGTGCCTTAACCACTGAGCCATCTCTCCAGCCCTAGATTTACATTTCTGTACACAAGAGCTTCCTTTAAGATGTGCCCTGTCAGCCAGGTGTGGTGGCGCACGCCTTTAATCCCAGCACTTGGGAGGCAGAAGTAGGAGGATCACCATGAATTCAAGGCCACCCTGAGATAGTGAATTCCAGGTCAGCCTGGGCTAGAGTGAGACCCTACCTCAAAAAAACCAAAAAAAAAAAAGATGTGCCCTGTCAACAGCTGGACATGGTGGTACATGCCCATAATCCTAGCAATAGGAAGCTGGAGGCAGGAGGTTCACTAGTTCAAGGCCAGTCTAAACTATACAGTGAGACCCTGTCTCAAAAAAGAAAATAAAAAACAAAAAACAAAGGGCCAGGATGTAGATGAGCAGTGTAGCACTTGTGTAGCCCACAGCCCAGAGGGCACAGGGGTGGGGGGGAAGACTCTCCTGTTCATGGGTCTTCCTCTCCTAAAGTGACAGCCAGCTGCAATATTGCATAGGCACACTTCCTATCTCCTTGCCTTTGTCAGTCCCTCAGTCAGCCTCGCCAAGAACCTGTCTTTGCTTAAGAATCCACTCACCATGAATTGAATCAGGAGGCCTCAGTTTCCACAGAAATGATAACCACACTGGCAAAGCACACTGATTGCTGATGACACCAACTGAGCTTACTCTTCAAATAAAATCCTTTTAAAATCAATGTAACAACATAGTTTAAAACACAGAAAAAAATGTTCAGAATTCCTCTTAGCTCCATATAATTTCTATCTCTTTTATACATAATTTTACAGTTGAAAATAATATACAACTATATACCTTGCTTTTTTTTCACTTATCATTCTAGGATTTTCTAGAATATCCCATTAAATGGTTGACCACAATTTATCTATTTTCAGTTATTTATTTGCAGTGTGTGTGTACATGCACACTCACCAGGGTCTCTGCTGCTGAAATTGTCTGGCTTTACATGGGTGGCAGGGGTAGGTTTTGCAAACAAGCACTTTTCACCAAAAAAGTGATTTCCCCAGGCCCTAGACCACAATTTAATTAACAATTCTCCTAAAATTATTGTTCCAAGTCTTATATTACTATAATAATCATTTATGCACCTAGCTTTTTCCTTTCTTGGCATGATTTTATTATGCTAAAATCACAGGTGTGGGACTTCTGGGCTAAAGGGCAGAAGCACAGCCCCTTTTCAGCTCCTTTTTGTGTTGTGTTTTGCGTGTTTGGCCAGCATTATCCAGGCTGGCTTGAATACCATAAGCACACACTTACTCTCTTCACGGCTCCTTCTCCAACGCGCTTCAGCTGCCTCACTTCTGTCCTCAGTTCATCACAGGACAACCAGGGTGAGCAGTTTTTCATTCGTTCCATTCTGAAGTAGCCATGAGGACAGAGCGAGGGTCCCTCAGTGGACTGTTGAGGGGAAATAAAAAACTGGCCAAGGAAGAAGTAAAGTAACACATTCATGAAGGCCATGACAAGTAGCAGCCCAACAACCCTGGGGACTTCTCCATGTGTCAGACTTCTCTTGCTCTCTGGGGGTTTCCTTTCCATGTTCTCATCCCATGTCAGTTCCTACAATACAAGACCAGGAACAATAACCCTCCATGGAAAGGTAAATCATCGCATGCAGCTCTCACCCACAGGTTCTGCAAGCTCTGACTTCACTGTGAGATACAAGTATTGACACTGAACTGTTCAATGTCAGGTGCTCCAATGTCCACTCCTCTTTTTCACAAAGTAAAATTTGAATTCATCCAGATTAGATTAGGCTAGAAAGGCGGCATCGCTCTCTGACCTGGTCTTTGTCTCACCCACGTGAGACTGCCAGTAGCTTATAAGCACTTAGTGGATTCATGAATTCAGAAAAACTCTGCTGAGACTAGGGCAGATGACGACAAAGGAGATTAGTTAGGGCAGGTGACAGTGGTAGCAACCACAGACTTGAGAACTGGGAACATGCAGGGCCACGGTGGCTTGTCAACTGGGGTGCTAGGGGCAGGGTCCTTAGGAAGCAGCATAGAAGCGCACTGATGGTATGTTGCTGTATCCCAGCTGAGTGAGGCACAGGGACATGAGGGATAAAACTGCCCTGTGTCCCTGTGCCAGAGTCCATCTCAAGACAAAGGGTTACCTTTAGCAGGTCTTCCTTCTGCCAGCTATGTCTTCTCCCAGGTGCCTGGGGCGGTCATTGTTCTGGTTAGTCCTGAGAACTGGTGTGAAAGCCTCTGCAGAAAGAGTATCAAAAAGGAGTCCTGATAAAGAACTGTACATGGACAGGTCACAGGAGTCCCAATGGTCCACCTTTTCCAGGGCCTCCAGGTGCTTAGTGTCCTGTGAGCCCTGCCCTCAAGCCTCAGGTAGCAAAGCAGGTACAGGGTCATGCTCAGTCTGGCTACTGTCCCACAGGCCTGTCATCTTGTTTAGGCTCAGACTCCATACTTTCCCAGCAGCCTGACTGGTCCCAATCTGCTCCTCTGCCTCCATTGCTATCTTTTGGATACTCACTCATTCAACACATATGAAGCAGCTACTTGGGGTCCATTTCTGCACTGGGAACTGGAGACAAGGGATAAACTGAGCACATATAGTTCCAATCTTCTTGGAGCTTAGGGGAAAATGAAGTAAGCTAGACACACAATCAAATAAATAAAGCTTGTCATTATCCTGTGATGAAAGTTCAAGGACAGAGAATAACTGGAAACCCTCAATGAAGCATCCCAGAACATCCATCTTTCTTTCCTTCTCTTTCTTTCTTTCTTTCTTTCTTTCTTTCTTTCTTTCTTTCTTTCTTTCTTTCTTTCTTTCTTTCTTTCTTTCTTTCTTTCTTTCTTCTTTCTCTCCCTCTCTCTCTTTCTTTCTTCTTTTTTTCTTTTCTTTCTTTTTTATTGTTGTTGTTTTGTTTTGGTTTTTCGAGGTAGGATCTCGCTCCAGCCCCAGCTGACCTGGAATTTACTATGTTGTCTCAGGCTGGCCTCAAACTCATAGTGATCATCCTACCTCTGGCTCCCAAGTGCTAGGATTAAAGATATGTACCACCAGGCCCAGCCCAGAAAATCTTTCTGAGGATAACATTCACACTGAGGCCAGAGGACTAAGTTGCCATCAACAAAGGGCTCAGAAGACAACTCCTCCTTCTCTGGTCCTTGAGAAAGTCCACCAACCACTCACTGAGTTGGAACAACAGGCACCAGACATACCAGGACACATCACAAACATATCACCCTCTTTCTTTGAACAATAACTACTTATGTAGTACTGAGAAACTGTTGCCCATAATCAGACTAACAAAAATGATGCCGCTTCCAGCAGTACCAGTACAATAAGGGTACATACACACTTGTCTGAAGAATCTAAATCACACCAACACTGAGAAGCAGAGCTATTTCCAAACCAGCAGAGTCTCAAAGAGGGTGCTTCTGGAAATAAGACTGCACATTAATATCAACCCCATAGTCTCCAGGAAACAGGACCCTGGAATTCATGCAGCTGTCCAGACTAGATCTTGACTGCTTTATGTAGAGCCCTGCTTGACTTTTACCCCATCAAATATACATACGCATGCTGGAGAGAAGACTCACTGTATAAAGTGCTTGCTGCTCAAGCTGGAGTACCTGAGTTCCATACCAAGGCCCCACATAAACAGCTGGGAAATGAGAGAGTCTGAGGCCCAGGTGCATGAATACAGTTCCATCCTCCAGCACATGGAGGAACTGCTGGTACCCGGGTGGCAGACCTGGAAGATGAGCCCTCCATGATAATTCCATACCTGCTTCCTGCCATGGTCCCAGGAGACCTCAGCCTCCAGCAGCAATGGACAACCTCTTAGAAACAACAGAATATTGCAATTTTATAATCTGTGACTCTTTCTTTTTCTACCTATTATGAGAATAAGATTTAAATAATAATTTTTAAAAGCTGGAAGCCATAGTGGGCTTCTGTAATCCCAGCATGCTGATGCTGATGGTGAGATGGGAGGCAGAGACAGGAGAAGTTCCTAGAAGCTCAAAGCAAGCCAGCAAATAACAGCAGAACCCAGAACAAGAAGCCTCAAAAGAGGGGGAAAGATGAGGACTAACCCAAAGTTGCCCTCAGACTTCCACACATGCCTGTACTCACATGAACACATGCATACACACACAAATAAAAAATTTAAATATATACATGTGTATATATATATATGTGTGTATATATATATATATATATATATATATACTTCATTTAAACTTTCCATCCCCCAAATTCCATAACTCTTTTGTGACATCCAAGTCCCTCTACTGCCAAGTAACCCAACAGGTTAATTTGAAGAGGCCTTAAGAAGGCTGGACGAGATCTTCCTCTCTTTGAAATTATATACCCCCCCAAAAAAAAAGACTAAAAAAAGGAAATTATACTTCTCCCACATTTGTTCTCGATTGATGAGCTTGTTTCCTCTTTCACTGAGAAACAGAAGCCATCACAAAGCATGTCCACAAGTTCCCAGATTCCTACATACTGGACTTTCTCTCCTTTTGCTATGGAAATGGCTATACTCTTGACTCAGGAAACTAACGTGCCTTCCACCAGATCCTTCCCTCATGCCTGCTCACAGACTCAGAATGCCATGACTTTTCCCACGGTCTAAACCCCACTTGACTTTCCCTCCAGCTATAGCCCTAGTCCTCTCTTCACTTTCCAGCAGACACTTAACCAAAATCCACTCACTCCAATGTTATCCTCTCCAGTCTACCTCACTGTCCCTCACCTAAACTACCTTATCAAGGTGACCACCAGGGACCTGCCTGTCACCAACACAGCAGTCAATGAGCGGTCCCAGTCTTGCCTCACCCATCAGCAGCTTCTGATGTGGCTGAAGCCTCCGCCTAGAAACACATTCCTTCCTTGGTTTCCAAGAAACTATTTCCTGGCAGCTCCTTATTCTGTTCCATGCTGGGTATCCCAGGCCAGACTGTACACCTCTCCACTTGCTCCCTAAGTGATCTCATCAGACTAATAGCTTTCCACCTCCACCAGCCCATGGACCTCAGAAGTACTGCCCCAATCATAATATCTATCAGAATTCAGGCTTGCTTCTTGGACATCTTCATTAAGATGTCTAATAGCCCAAGAATAATATTATGCCTCAATAATAGTTCAGAACAATAGAGCGTAGTTTCAAAATGAGCAAAGGCTTTGAATAGACATTTCTCAAAGACATACAGATTATCAATAGACACACGAAAAGATGCTTAAGTTGTTTCATTAATCATCAAAACACATGTAAGTCAAAAGCATGATATCACTTAATACACAGTAGGATGCTTATAATTAAAAACAAGATAGGAATATTTATGAGGATTCAGAAGTATAATCATCGTATACTGCTGGTAAGAAGGTAAAATGTAGCCTCTATGGAAAATAATGTGGCATTTGTACATTAAACACAGTTACTCTCTCTCTCAATTCCAGTGCTTACAATATGCCCAAGACAACTAAAGACACATTCATTCATAAAAGTATGTGTGTATCAGATGTTCACACTCTTTACAATACCAAATAATCCAAATGTACACCAACCAATGAACAGATAACAAAATGTGCTACAGACATAAATGGAGTATTACCTAGCCATAAAAAATAAGGCACTAACTCACACTGCAATAAGGATGAACTTCAAAGACATACTCAGTAAAAGAAACCAGTCACAAAGGCCCCTTGCTGCATAACATTTACATGAAATGTACCCAAGAGGCAAATCCATACAGGCAGAAAGTAGTTTAGTAGTTGCTACAGGCTGGGGGGAGGGGGGAGAGACAGAGAAATGGAGAATGGTTATTAATGGTTATAGGATTTCTTTTTTAATGAAAGTTTCTAAAATTAGACCATAATGATGGTTGTACAATCATGTAAATATACCTTAAAAACATCAAATTGTATATTTTAGAGTGGCTACACTTTTTTTTTCTGAGGTAGGATCTTACTCTAGCCCAGACTGACCTAGAACTCATTTTGTAGTCCCAGGCTGGCCTTGAACTCACAGCCATCCTCCTACCTCTGCCTCCCAAGTGCTGGAATTAAAGACATGCACCACCACGCCTGGCCTTGGCAAACCTTTTTTTATTTGAATCATATTTCAATTTAAAAAAATAAAAATGACTCCCAACTTCTAGTCTTTCCCCCTAAATCTCCCTATTTTCACACTGTTCATATGTCAATAAAAGATGTCCAGGCCAGTGAGGCCACAGGCAAAAGGTCAGCACAGTAATGTGACCACTTTGAATCTGCTAGAAAAAATCAACTGGTCTACAATTCAGCAGCTTTACTAGTTAACAGGAAGAAATGCTGCTACTGATCCCTGCTGTTATCACTCTGGAATCACGCAGGCTTCAATGAGAAGCTATCTGCCCACTTGCCCTAGAGCCTGAATCTCCCATCTCCCCAGTTGCCTATAGCAGGGCTCAAAACTGCCACGTGGGGTCTGAGAAACAACTCAGCGGGGAGTGCTGGTGATGCAAGTGTGAGGACCCGAGTTCAGATCTCTAGAATTCATGCAATGCTAGAATTCTAGAATTCTAGGGTAGCATGGGTCTGTCATCTTCATGCTCTTATAGAGAGATGGAAAGCAGAGACAGAATCTCCAAAAGCTCATGGGCCAGCTAGCTTACTTAGTTTACAGCAAGCCCCAGATTCCTAGGTTTGACCCCCAGCACCTGGGGAATGTCGTGAAATCTACTTCTCCAGACTTTTCCCTGTGCCCCACACTGAAGCCCCTGAGCTTTCCTTGGTGCTCAGTGGATCCCTTTTGGGGAACCCGGGCCCTCTCCCCTAGACTGTGAGCTCTACAAGGTTTTCAAGCTTGTTCTGTTTGGCCTTCAACTGTGTCCTCTGCCTGGTCAAGCACAGACTTCTCTGTCTTCATGATCTCAGCCAAACACGCTGCTTTTCCTCCCCTGTGTTCTCATGTCTGCTGAATGTTCTTCATCTCGTGGGACTTGACCTCTAATGTTCATCATCCTCAATCACGTTTTCCAATTTCCCCAGCCCAAATCCATAGCTTTGTCAAGCATGGAATCTCCTTTGCGGTCAACCTTCCACTGACTCTGTCTTGCCACTAGGGGTGGATTTGGGTAGTAGAGACTAGAATTTACAAAATGTTTAGACGGCAAGGTACCCTTTTAAGAAAAAGAATACGCCGGTCTAGGAGATGGCTCAGTGGGTAAGAGTGCTCACTATGCAAACATGAGGACCTGAGTTCAAAGCCCAACACCCCCAGGCACAGCTACACACATTTGTAAACCCAGCACTGGGTGGAACAGGACCACAACTAAGGCTTGCATTCTCCAGTCCCACATACCTTTTTCATTTTCACTCTGAAATGGTTTGGTCAAGTATCCTCTCTACAGGATTGTCTACAGTTTCTGGTGTTACTGAGGATGTATTGGAACCCTCCTGAATCTCTGCTTCTGGATGCCAGGAGATAAAGCAGGCTCCTTCCTTCCCCACCCCTTCCCAACATGATGCATACCTGACCACAGGCCCAAAGCAACAAGGCGAAGCATGCAATGAACCCTCCAAGACTATGAGCCAGAAGAAACCCTCTCTCTTTCGGATTATCTCAGCAACAGCTAACACATGTTCAAAAGCTACCAATATTAGATGGTGCAAAACACTGCAGGAATGTAGAAATTCTTATTTTTAAATCTATGTTGAACCTTCATGACTCGGCAACCCATTAATGCATGCAGTCTCTTCTTGTTGACCCTTAATCTTTGTCTTAGTAGCCTTTTAACTATCACCAAGTCCTCTGGGGGGGGGGAGATTAAACTAAATTCAAAATAAAGGAACAAAATTAATGCCAACAACTCGAGATCAGTGTCACTCAATCCAATTTAGGAGTAGATCTCATTGTACACTATTTTTTTTTTTAAGGTAGGGTCTCGCTCTAGTCCAGGCTGACCTGGAATTCACTCTGTAGTCTCAGGGTGGCCTTGAACTCATGGCAATCCTCCTACCTCTGCCTCCCGAGTGCTGGGATTAAAGGAGTGCGCCACCACGCCCGGCTAACACTAAATATTTTAAACGTTCTGGATGCTTATTCAGCACCGGGGTTCTACTGTAAAGGGTGCAGACGTCAAAATTACCAAATAAAACCCTTAAGTGCTTGGTTAGTAATGGGGGAGGAGGTGGGGAGCGCCCGGCCTCGCTTGGCAGAGTTCTGGGACAACAGAAAGATGCGGCGTCCCAGGCGCGCCGCGTCCATCACTCAAGGTCCAGGCGCGGACCGTGGCCGCAGAGCAGGCAGCGCCCCGCCGCTTCCCCCCCACCCGCCCCCCGCCGCCGCCCACCCGGCCCGCCGCCCCCCGCCCCCCCGCCGCCCCGCCGCGCCTACCTGGGTCCCGCAAATCGCGCACGCTGCCCACGACGCCTGCGCGCCCGGAAGCGACGCAGAGGACGGGCGTGAGGCTGCCCCCTAGTGTCCGCCTCCCGCCTCGCGCCCGAACGCCTTCCAACTGTCCCTCGCTGCTGATCCCCGGGCCGCTGAGCGGGGTGCTGAGGTGCTGAGCGGGGTGCTGAGCCCCCGGGGTGCTGAGCGGGGTGTTGAGTCCCCGGGGTGCTGAGCGGGTTGCTGAGCCCCCCTGGCGCTGAGCGGGGGTGCTGAGGTGCTGAGCGGGGTGCCGAGCCCCCGGGGCGCTGAGCGGGGTCCTGAGCAGGGTGCTGAGCCCCCGGGGCACTGAGCGGGGGTGCTGAGGTGCTGAGCGGGGTGCTGAGCCCCCGGGGTGCTGAGCGGGGTGTTGAGTCCCCGGGGTGCTGAGCGGGTTGCTGAGCCCCCCTGGCGCTGAGCGGGGTGCTGAGCCCCCGGGGCGCTGAGCGGGGTCCTGAGCAGGGTGCCGAGCCCCCGGGGCACTGAGCGGGGGTGCTGAGGTGCTGAGGTGCTGAGGTGCTGAGCGGGGTGCTGAGCCCCCGGGGTGCTGAGCAGGGTACTGGGGTGCTGAGCCCCCAGGGTGCCGAGCCTCCGGGGTGCTGAGCTGGGTGCTGACCTGAGGTGCTGAGCAGGGTACTGAGTGGGCTGCTGAGCTGAGGTGCTGAGCGGGGGTGCTGATCTGGGTTCATAAAACAGAACAAAAAATAATTTTTAAAAAAAAGGATCATCCAGAAGCCGCCTCCAGGAGGAGACAAGGGGACTGCGGGCCCAAGCCATGCCTTTCATTGACCTGCAGAAAAGGCTGGGCATTAGCCTAGAAAATCACTTTTCAGTCCAAAGTTCTGAACAGTCCTTTAAGAGTCCTTCTTGATGCTATGCTTTGAAAAAATAAAACAAAAAAAACAAAACCAAAAAAAAAAAAAAAGGATAGAATGTGCACATAGGATTGGTGCTACCCAGTCTAAGAAGGAGTGTAAGATAGAGTCTGGTGATCTCACTGAATGTTTGCTGCTATACGAAACAATGAAGCACATGCCATCAAGAAGCAGCAGAAGAGCTGGAGAGAGGGGTTACCGGTTAAGGCGTTTGCCTGCACGGAAGAAGGACCAGTGCCCAGATTCCCCAGTGCCCACGGAAAGCCAGATGCACAAGGTGGCACATGCTTCTGGAGTTTGTTTGAGCAGCTGCTGAAGGCTAGAGACTCTTTGCCCACTGGGAAGATTGCTTCATGAAAACCTTTTTTTGAATAAAAAGAGGTCTGGTGTGATGACACCAGCATTTGGAAGGCTGAAGTAGGAGGAATCTCGGTGAGCTTGAGGCCACCCTGATACTACATAGTGAATTCCAGGTCAGCCTGGGCTAAAGCAGACCCTACCCTGAAAAACAAAAATAAAATCAAACAAAAACAATTCAAAGACTACATCATGCCTAGATAATAGCATTCCAGGGCATTCTTTCCTCCCTCTCTTACATGTTCTTCCCTAGCCTTGGAGGATGTGATATAGAGGTCTCATTTAGCATTAAACACTTTTTAGCATTGTGGTGGTTTGAATGTAAGTGGCCCCATATCCTCAGGTATTTAAAAAAATATTTTTAGGTCGCGCGGGAGAATCCGCGCCCAGGACCTCCGCGAGCCCGGGGCCGCCGCGGCCCAATGATTGTAAAGTGATGACCAGTTGCCACCGGATATAATTGGAACAAATAGGAAGATGGCAGCAAACCCTTCAGGACAAGGTTTTCAAAACAAAAATAGAGTTGCAATCTTGGCAGAGCTGGACAAAGAGAAAAGAAAATTACTTATGCAAAATCAATCTTCAACAAATCATCCTGGAGCTAACATTGCCCTCTCCAGACCCTCTCTCAACAAGGACTTCCAGGATCACGCGGAGCAGCAGCACATCGCAGCCCAACAGAAGGCAGCCTTGCAGCATGCTCATGCTCATTCATCTGGATACTTCATTACTCAAGACTCTGCATTTGGGAATCTGATTCTTCCTGTTTTACCACGCCTTGACCCAGAATGAAGGAAGTAACTGTCATGAAAGGGACTTGTAACAACGAAGGTCAAAGTACTCTAATTCAGTGCTGTACAAACTGACTTTCAGAATTTTGATGAACTTAAATATTTTTTATTTCTTTTAAAGAAAGGTCCATGTAAGTGAAAGCATGAGAAGGAGGGTCAGGATAATGAGCATGTTGGAATCTGTATCCTTGAAGAATTGATTATGGTGGCCATATCGCCATTTGATTTTTAATTCTAAATCAGACTGAATTGGATAGTCACATGAAATCAGCCACCACACCCAACAAATTGGGTTGAATGTATCACGTCCATAATAGACATTCAAGAACCACTGGGGATGTAAGGTAAGGATATAGGTTGGTTGGTTGAGTGCTTACCTACCATGCATGAAGCCCTGGGTTTGATCTCCAGCACCACATAAACCAACGTGGTGGTACACTCCTGTAATACCAGCACTCAAGAGACAGAAGCAGGAGGACCAGAAATTGAAGGACATCCTTAGCTACATAGCAGGTTCAAGGCCAGCCTGGGATACATGAGGCCCTGTTTGTTTAAAAAAAAAAAGAGGATGCTTCTTAAAAATGACAGGCTTCAGTTGCATGCGTGCATGATGCCCGTGGAACTGTAGTCAGAATATTTATTGTTCTTGTGAACTCATAACCAGTTCTCCCAGTCTCAATTTCAAGAAATACAAAACAAAACAAAATTGCCAACCAGTCGTAAACGTATTTTACAAACAAATGCCATAATAAATGATGTGACTAAATGCTGTTATGAAAGGCAGCTTAAGTAATGCAGTGCCTTAAATTTACATGTCCTTATTTAGTGTTATTACATAAATGGTGTGCCTGAAAAAAAATATTTTTATTTGCAAGATGAGAGAGGGAGAGGGAATGGGTGTATTAGGGCCTTCAACCACTGCAAATAAACTCCAGAAGTATGCTTCTCTTTGTGCATCTGGCTTTACATGGATGTTGACACAAGTACCTTAGCCAATGAGCCATCTCCAGCCCTTTTTAAAAAATTATTTTCCTTTGGTATCTTTTAATTAATACATAGAAATTCTGTATGTACAAGTCATGTGTTGGTACCACCGTTTTCCTCCTCCCTGCCCACATTATACTGAGGGCCCCTCCTCAGTGGGATTTTGCTGGATGCTCGGTAGGATGGAGGGCCTTCTGAAAACTACAGATTCTTCAGCAGAAAGTGAGATGATCGGCATAGGATAAATGGGACAAGCATGGTTAATTTGGCGAGATGATACTGGGTGTAGCCTCTCTTTAGGTCCATGGTTAGTGGAAGCTTCCCCTTGGAGCCCAGATTCTTGGTCTCCATAGGAATTTGGCTTGGATCCCAGTTCCAGCTAAGGGTTCCTTGCCACTTAGAGCCATTGGTTACACACCTATGTTGAGTGCCACTATTGCACAGGTGAGTATGTCTTTCCATACTGGTGGCTGTCATATAGCAGAGTCCTCTGCTTTCTCCCAACATCATTGGCCAGCAACCCCTGGCAGCTCATGTAGTGCATTCCAGCACTATATGGACTAGCCATCTGGGAACTGTCTTCTTTCCAGATTACAGCCAGGTCTCTCGATGTTGTTATCGAAGCCTGTGATGTCTTTGGCAGTAGGGTGTTATGTTTTACTCAGACAAGTACTCAAGTGCTCTGACATAAGACTGTCTTGTTTTGGGGACCTTGTAGGTCTCTCCTATCAACAGCTCAATGTGAGTAGTAACCAATTTCTGGCACTGGGGGGTTGCAAGCCAGAGTCAGATTTTATTAGGGTTAGACTTCATCCCACTTTCTTCAGGGCCCTTCTTCCCAGATGTTATCCCCATGTTCCTTTGAAGTGTTATATCTTTTAGCCTACTGACCAGGAGTTAGGATTCTATGGTACCAATTCATTTTGGATTTAGTTTTGGGTATATTTCCCACCCCAACCCCCACTCCCTGCCCTCCCATTCCCTTCCCCAAAACCTTTACATCCCCATTGACTGTCTCTCAACTTGCATCTCTGGCTTGCTTACTCTTCAAGATTAACCTGATTAGGAACTAGATGAGAGATAATATGTGGCATTTGTCTTTCTGTTCCTGTGTGAGTTCACTGAGTATAATATGTTCCAATTCTATCGCCTTTCCTGAAAATTTCATTATGTCATTTTTCCTTAATGCTAAGTAGAATTCCATTGTGTATATGTACCACAACTTTGGTATCCCTTTGTCCAGCAATGAGCATCTGTGTTGATTCCAATTCTTAGTTACTGTGAATTGAGAGCTATGAACATGGTTGAGCAAATGTCTCTGTATTGAAGAGAGGAACCTTTAGGGTAGATTCCCAGGAGAGGGATAGCCGGGTCAGTTCAGAGCTCTATTTTCATCTTTTGCAGAAGCCTCCACACTGCTTTCCATAGATGTGATGGTTAGGTTTTGTTGTCAACTTAATCTTTTTAATAATCTTGGGTGGGTCTCCGACTCAGGGACTTGAGCAGAAGAGGGGGCAGAAAGATTGTGAGAGCCGTGGTGGGGAGACTATCCAGAGGCATGACACCCCTCAGTAACAACACACTTGGGCCAGGAGAACCGGGCTGAATACTAGGCTATCCATGGTCCCCTGTCACAAGGACTGATCCAGATAGCCCACGGAGGAGGATATCCAGCTCATTGGGGATGGGGGGGTGCATTGGGGAATTGGGAATAACAACTCATTGTTGGCCCACTAAATAATGTAACTCATTATGGACAGTTAAAAAAATTTAAAAAGGGCTTTGGGTGCTCAAATAAAGTGAGATTTGCCCAACAACAACAAAAAATAATAATAATCTTGGGTGGTTCTCTGAGAATGTTCACAGGAAGGCAGCCTCTCAGTAGGGGGAAGGATGTAATGAAGCTCAAAGAAGCTAGAAGTAAACATCCTTTCCTGTGTGGGCAGTGAAGGAAGGAAATTCCAGACTCAGGAAGCCATTAAGTCTGGGATAGAATTGTAAGACCCCACCCTAGGGCTATATGAAGGTGAAAGAATTCTCTCCTAGCCCTCCTTCCTGTTTCCTGTTCTGTGTGTGTGATGTTGGTGATGGGTTTCTCTCTCTACTCAGACCAGTGAAAGAGGGCCAGCCTCTTTTGCTGTCATGGAACTTCCCTTAATTCTGTAATTTCAATAAATCCTTTCCTCCCAAAAACTGTGCCTGCTTTGAAGATTCATCCCAGCATTGTGTGGCTGACTGCAACAATAGTGGTTCTACAAGTTTGCACTCCCATCAGCAATGAATAGGGTTCCTCCCCCCCATCCTCTCAAACATCTATTATTGTTAGATTTATTTTTATAGATTGCCATTCTAGCTGGAATAAGGTAGAATCTCATAGTTGTTTTGATTTGCATTTCCATGATGATTAAGGATACTGAACATTTTCTTCAGCAATATCCTACCAGCATGTGCGCCACCCCAACTGGCTGAACATTTTCTTAATGAGTATTTGCCATTTGTATTTCCTACATTGTGAGTTTCCTATTTAGTTCACTACCCCATTTTTTGAGTGTATTGTTTGATTTTTTACTTAAATTGTTTGAGTGCTTTGTAGGTTCTAGACCCTTAGGCCTCTGTCTGTGGTGTCTGTGGCAAAGATTTTCTCCCAATATGATGGTGATATGTTGGCTGTGCATATGGTTATGTTTGTCTGTAAGAAGCTTATTAGCTTGATGAGATCCCACTGGCTGAGTGATTATTGAATTTCCTAGGATACTGGACTTATATGCAGTAAGTTTTTCTGTACTTCTATATTGTGTAGAGCCCCTCCTATTTTTTTTCTTCCAGGTTTTTAAGAGTTTCAGGTCTTATATTTTATATTGAGGTATTTAATCCATTTGGAGTTGATTTTTGTGTATGGTGAGAGGAATGGGTCTAGTTTCATTTTTTTACATGTATTTATCCAATTTGTCCAGCATCATGAGTTGAAGATGCTATATTTTCTCCATTGTATTTTGTTGGCACCTTTGTCAAAGATCAAGTAGCTGAAGTTACTTGAACTGAGAGCTTGGTCTTCAATTCTGTCCCAATGAACTATCAGTCCATTTTTATTCCATTACCATGATGTTTCCATTGATATGGCTTTGAGGTATAGCTTTAGATTAGGTATGGTGATGCCTTCCTAGGTATTTTTTTTTTTTTTGGTGGTGGTAGAGTTTTGAGGTAGGGTCTCACTCTAGCCCTGGCTGACCTGGAAATCGCTATGTAGTCATAGGGTGGCCTTGAACTCACAGTGATCCTCCTACATCTGCTCCCCAATACTGAGAATAAAAGTGTACATCACCATGCCTGGCCAGAGGTGTTTCTTTTACTGAGGATGTTTTTGAATCCTCTGCCATTCCAAGTGAATTTTGGGATTATTTTTTCTATATCTGCAAAGAATGATGCTAGGGTTTTTATTACTATTGCATTGAATCTGTATATTGCTTTTGGTAGAATCGCTATTTTCACAATATTAATTCTATATATCCAGGAGCATAGAAAGTCTTTCCATCTTCTCATGTCCTCTTCAATTTATTTCTTGAGTGTTTTTGTGTTTTCATTATATAGGTCTTTCACATCCTTGGTTAGTGTTATTCCAAAGTATTTGATTTTTTTTTTTGTGTGTGTGTGTGGCTATTGAAAATGGGACAGTCTTGCTGATTTCTTTTTCTGTATGCTTGTTACTTACATACAAGAAGGCTACTAACTTTTGTCTGTTAATTTTGTATCTTGCCACTTTGCTGAAGGAATTTATCATCTTTAGTGCGAATCCGTGGGTCAGTGGGGAATTTGCAGCATGCATCAACTCCCTGTTCGTCCACGGAGCTGGGTGAGCAGAGGCTTGGAATAGCTGTGAGCCGACGAGAGATGAGACTCCTGGGAAAACGTGGCAGTGGGCAGTTTTCGTTTTATTGTATAGATAGCAGTTGTTTATATAGAGAAAAGGCAGAGGTAGGAACATAGGAAGCAAGAAGATTGGTAGGGGCAAGATCTGTGGACATCTCATGAGTTTGATTCGTAGGGGCCAGTATCCTTTGGATACCTATTTTGCATAGATAGATTGAGGGGGCTACGTGACTCTATACATGTATAATAGACATGTATAGAATGGTGATGTCAGCAGAGGAAATGTAGCCTTATTGTTTAGGTTATTGCAGCTGGGCTAAGTTTAGGCCTTGAATTGCCTGCTTATCTCAGGGCACAGCTGTGGCCTGCCTCGGGGCTGGAGTGTTCAGGATTGCTAAGATTTATAGGGGCCCTCAGACTTTGCCTCAATTTCCTTATGAGGAGACAGTCCTAGAAGCCTGCCAAACTCACCCTACATCCTCCATGCCCCTTAAGCAGGATACCACACTTTAGGAGTTTTATGGTAGAGTCCTTTGGGTCAGTTAGGTATTGGGATCATGTCATCTGCAAATGGACTAGTTTGACTTCTTCCTTTCCAATGTGTATCCCTTTTATATATTTCTCCTCTCTTATTGCTTGGGTTAGAACTTCAAGCACTATGTTGAATAGCAGTGGTGAGAGAACCCTGTCTTATTCCCAATATTAATGGGAACTCATTGAGTCCCTTCCCATCGAGTAAAATTTGGGCTTTTAGTGTTTTGTAAATAGCCTTCACTGTGTTGAGTATAAGACCTCTCCAGCATTTTGATCATGAAGTGATGTTGAAGTTTGTTGAAGGCCTCTGCATCAATTGAAATGATCATGTGGTTCTTGTGTTTATTTATGTGGTAGATTATATTAATCATTTTCCATATGTTGGCCCATCTCTACATCCCTGGAATGAATATAGGTGTGCCACATTTCATAAAGCAAAACATACTTGACAACAAATCAGAAATAAACAACTTTATCAAGGTGAATAATGTATTTGATGTGCTGTTGAATTCTGTTTGTGAGGATTTTGTTCAGAATTTTTGCATCTAAGTTGATCAGGGATATAAGTCTATAGATTTCTGTTCTTGTATCTCTGTTTGGTTTGGTATTTCGGTGATCCTAGCTTCCTAGAAGGAGTTAGGAAGTACTCACTGTTCTCCAATTATGTGAAAAAGCTTGAGAGGCTTAATTTCTACAACGAAGGTTTGGTAGAATTTGGCTGAGAATCAGGGCCTGGAGTTTTCCTTTTGGGGAGGTTTTTAATTGCATTTTCAATCTCGGTGGATGTAATAGGTTTGTTTAGGAGATTTATCTGCTCTGGGTTCAGTTTTGGTAGGTGGTATGTGTCTAGGAATTCATGCATTTCTTCTAGGTTCTTCAATTTTGTGGAGTAGAGGTTTTGGAAGTATTTCCTGATTATTCTCCCATTTTTGTTGGTATCTGGTTTGACCTCTCCCTTTTCATTTCTGATTTTGTTAAATTTAGACTTTTTTTTTCATTTGATCACATTGGCCAGGGGTTTATGAATCTTGTTTATTTTTCAAAGAACCAACTCTTCATTTCATCAACTTTGTAAAATGTTTTCTTAGTTTCCAATTCATTGATCTCTGCTCTGATCTTAATTCTTTCTGTCTGGTGCTCCTAGGGTTGGATCGTTTTATTTTCCCAATGCCTTTAGGTGGGTGATTACATTATTAGAGATCTCTCTTTGGTATAAAGACAGTTAGTGCCGTCAATTTTACCCTTAGGACTGCCGTTACTATGTCCCATAAGTATTGTTGTGTTTTCATTATCACTTAGCTCAAGAAATTTTGCAATTTCCTTTTTGATTTCTTGAACAACCCATTCATTGTTTAATAGTATATTGTTCAGTCTCAAGGGGTTGGTGTAGTTTGTTTTTTCTCTTGTTGATTTCTAGATTTAATGCATGTAGTCCTATATGATGCAGTGAGTTACGCCAATTTTCTTGAATTTATGGAGGTATGTTTTATGTCCTAGTATGTGGTCTATTTTGGAGAATGTTCTTTGGTTGGGCTGCTGAGAAGAATGCATATTCTGTAGAATTGGGATGGAATATTCTATGGACATCTGTCAGGTCTAAATGATCTACAGAGCTGTTAAGATGGATCTATTGTTTTTCCCTGCTGACTTTCTGTTTGGCTGATCTGTCTAGTGATGACAGTATGGTGGTGTTAGTTTCCTACTATGATAGTATTAGTTCATTTCTGATTTGTTGTCAAGTATGTTTTGCTTTATGAAATGTGGCACACCTATATTTGGTGCATATATATTTATGATAATGATATCCTCTTGTTGGATTGTTCCCTTGATGAGTAAGAAATGGACTTTTCGTTGAATATGTTCTCTATGCCTTTGTCCTGGATTTTTTCCCCCTTTGGTACCCCCATGATCTGGATGTTTGGTTGCATTAGGGTGGCCCACAGCTAGCTCATATTTTGTTCACATTTTTTAACTTATCAAAAATTTTAAAATCCTGCTCAACTTCTTCCAGGTCTGAGGTTCTGTTCTCCAGATTATTAACTCTGGTTGAGAGTTGGTTTTTTTTTTTTTTTTTTAAATATGGAACACTTCACAAATTTGTGTGTCATCCTTATGCAGGGGCCATGCTAATCTTTTCTGTATCGTTCCAATTTCAGTATATATGCTGCCGAAGCAAGCACTAGAAGGGTTTTCAACAGCTCTGATTTTTTTGTTGTTTGTTTTCTGTTGCATTTTTCTGCACTGTCTCCATCTCTTTGTTGATTTGCAATTTCAGGTCAAGGTTTGATTTTCTTAATGCTTCCTGAAATTAAATCTTGCATTTGATCATGTTTTTTTAAGCTTAGACAGCTGGTTAGTGAGATCCTCTAGTTGTTGGCTTACCTTCAGTTCATTTATCACTCTTTTGAGGTCACCCTGGTTTTCTTCAATTAAGCCTGGTGATGAAGCTTGTGTACTTTGAGAACTGATTCTGTTCCACTTCATTTATGCAATTGCTGAATTTTGCTTCCAGCTTGCTATTATCACAGTCTTCTTTTTTAAAAAATATTTTATTTATTCATTTTCAAACAGAGAGAGAGAAAAAGAGATACCATGGCCACCACCTTGTGGGTCTGGCTCATGTGGACACTGGGGAATTGAACCCAGGGCCTTAGGCACTGGAGGAAAGTGCCTCAATCGCTGAGCCATCTCTCCAGGCCTATCAGAGTCTTCTTGCAGATATAACCTGAGTTTATTGTGCCCTCATCTTGGGATTGTACCACTGTTGTCTCCTCTACATTCTCACTGGCTACTTCCATAGTGGGACTCCACCACCTGGGTTGGGGGCTCTCAGCATGTCTCCCCATCTAGGGATAGAAGACTAGTTTTCTTTTTTAAAAATATATTTCATTTATGGGAGAGAGAGGGAGAGAAAGAGAGAGAGAGAGAAAGAGAGAGAGAGAGAGAGAGAGAGAGAGAGAGAGAGAGAGAGAGAGAGAGAGAATAGGTATGCCAAGTCCTCCAGTCACTGCAAACAAACTCCAGACACATGTGCCACCTTGTGCATCTGGCTTTACATTGTACTGCTGAATCTGACTCATGTCCTTTTGCTTTGTAGGCAAATACCTTAACTGCTAAACCATCTCTCCAGCCCAGAAGACTGATTTCTTAAGGATATATATATATACACCCTTATAGGGTCTTCAGTGTGTGTTCTCTTTTGGGTTTGAGTCAGATTATAGTGTGATGGTGGTGTAACCAGTGATGAACAGGTTGCAGAGGTTATAGGCATTCCAGAAATTCTGAGCAGACTGCTGACATGGCTCTTCAAGCTCACTTTCAGCTCCTTCTCCTCCTCAGGTTTTAATTAAGATTAAGCTTCCTACTTAAGTCTCCAGCAAGAGCTTTGCTGGAAATGTGGCATTGGGGAAGATCTTAGGTCTAGTCTTCTGTTTGTTGAGTCAGCTCATGTTTGCTGGTGCTGGCTTCTCTCTCTGTTGTGGATAAGATGAGGGGAACCATAATGAAGTTTCTCCTGGAATCCTTAAGCCTGAAATGAGCACTTTTATGCTACTTCTGGTTGCATGTTTGTCCCAGCAACAAGAGGTTGCTACATAAAGGACTATCTTGTTTATTTTCTTTCCTTTCTCTCCCCACCCAGGGTGTCACTGTAACACAGGCTGACCTAGAAATCACTCTGTAGTCCCAGGCTGGCCTCTAACTCACAGTGATCCTCCTACCTCTGCTTCCTGAGTATTGGGATTAAAAGGAGAGATGAAGGACTATCTTGATTAGGCTAATGAAGGTGAGAAGACCCACCTTTAATTAACTATGGGCAGCATTGTTCCATAGTCTGGGGTTCTCCACGGGATAAAAGGAGCGAGCTGTCTTAGCAACAGCTGGCATCACTGTGCTCTGCTTCCACTCTGTGGACTGAACATGGCCATCTGCCACAAACTCCTGCCATTATGCTTTCCCTGTTATGATGGAATCTCACCTGGAACTGTCAGCTGAAATAAACCCTTCCTCCATTAAACTAATTTTCATCATACATTTTTGTCTCAACAACAGGAAGATAATTGATCCAGGGACATATACACCATGGATTTTACTCTGCAGTGAAGAAAAATATGCACAAAGTGGCATATGTGTCTGGAGTTTGTCTGGCCATGCTTTCTTGTTCTCTCTCTCTCTCTCTCTCTCTCTCTCTCTATATATATATATATATATATATATATATATAAAATCTTTCTATGTGTGCTTATATTTAAAAAAAATTATATTGGGCTGGAGAGATGGCTCAGCGGTTAAGGCACTTGCCTCCAGTGCCTAAGGCCCCGGGTTCAATTCCCCAGGACCCACATAAGCCAGACCCACAAGGTGGTGGCCCTGGTGCATTCTCTTTCTCTCTCTGTATCTCTCTGCTTGAAAATGAATAAATAAAACATTTAAAAAAAAAAAAAAAATTATATTGAGAGGGGTCCCAAACTCTGAACAACCCAAACCACATATTCTCTCATATGCAGATCTTAAGTTTGTAATATTTATATGTATGTAGAGAAAACATGAGTGAAGCCTAAAAGGCTACAATGGACACCGAGATGGTAAAAGAAATGCTGGGGGAGAAAGCCAAAGTACTCATGACATGAAAGCAAAAAAGATGGGGGAAATACAAAACCAATTGGGGAGAAGGTTGATGGGGAAGAGTCAATAAAAACAAATTGGGCTCGAAAATGTTGTAACCATACCTTGTATGTCTATTAAAAATAAATTTAAGGCCAGGCATGGTGGCCAATTCCTTTAATCCCAGCACTGGGGAGGCAGAGATGGGAGGATCACTTTGAATTCAAAGCCACCCTGAGACTGCATAGTGAATTCCAGGTCAGCCTGGGCTAGAGCGAGACCCTATTTCAAAAAAGATGTTTTGTTTCCATTAAGGTATTAAAAGCATTAAAATAGTGAAGACAGATTGAGTGTTGTAAATAAAATATATAATTACTATCTGTGTAATGTGTGGAGGCAAATGCCAGTAATCCCAACACTCCAGAGGCAGAGGTAAGTGGTTCACATGTTCAAGGCCAACCTAAGCTACATAATGAATGTATAGCTTTCTGGCCTCTTATTCCATTCAAAGGAAGGAAGGAAGAAGGAAGGGAGGGAGAAAGGGAGGAAGGGAAAGAGGGAAGGAAAGAAAAAAGGAAGGAAAGGAAGAATGAAAAAAGGAAAAGAAAGGCTGGGTCTGTGGCTCAGTGGTAGAGTGCTTGCCTACCATGTGCAAGGTCCTGGTTTTGATTCCCAGCTCACATGATGAACACAGTAGATATATAGAATTACTGGAAGTAGCAACAGAATGATAGTATTAGTAGAGCAAATAGTTTATTTATTTTGGGTTTTCAAGGCAGGGTCTGACCTAGAATTCACTATGCAGTCTCAGGCTGGCCTCGAAATTATGGCAATCTTTCCACCTCTGCCTCCCAAGTGCTGGGATTAAAGGCATGAGCTACTAAGCCTGGAACTATTTTTAGTTTTTTAAACAAAAATTTATTTGTAATGGGGGGATGGGTGTGCCAGGACCTCCTGCCTTACTGCAAATGAACTCCAGATGCATGCACCACTTTTATCTGGCTTTACATGGGTACTGGAAAATTGAACCTGGAGGCCTTCAAGCTTTGCAAGCAAGTGCTTTTAACTGCTGAGCCATCTGTCCTGCCCTATTTTTCAGTTTTTCGAAGCAGGGTTTCACTCTAACTCAGGCTGACCTGGAACTCTCTGTGTAGCCTAGACTGGGCTTGAACTCATGATGATCCTAACTCAGTCTGGGATCAAAGGCATGTACCAACATACCAGTCCTACATATTTTGTTTTTAATTTTAAAACTGTTTCATATAAGCATATAATGGATTTTTTAAAAGTATCTTTATTAGGGCTGGAGAAATGGCTTAGTAGTTAAAGGTGTTTGCCTGCAAAGCAAAAGGACCAGAGTTAGATTTCCCATGTGTCTGGAGTTCCTTTGCAGTGGCTAGAGTCCCTGGTGTGCCATTCTCTCCGTCTGCCAATATTTTTAAAAAATATCATTTGCAAGGTGAGAGAGGGAGAGAGAATAATGTGTGTGTGTGTGTGTGTGTACACGGGCACACCAGGGCCTCAGCCACTCCAGATGCATGTGCCACTTTGTATATCTGGATTTACATAGGTACTAGGGAATCAAACTGGGTTGTCAGGCTTTGAAAGCAAGCACTTTAACCTTGGAGCTATCTGCTCAGCCTCTGTAATAAATTTTGATTCTATTCATTCCCCATTATCTTCTCTCTTATCCCATTCCCACTCCAGCTGAACCCCATCTTCCCATCTAGTCCCACAATCTATTTTCACAACCATTTTTTTTTGTTGTTGTTGACCCACTGAGAGTTTAATTAGGGTTGTTTGCCTGAGCATGGTGGAGCACTTGCCAGTGGCTACCCCCTAAATAAAATGACTCCACATCCCCCAGCAACTGTAGTTCCTCAGGGTGGGTTAGGGCATGTGGGCCCCTCCCCCATCCATGATGGAATGATGATGGGCCCAATCTTTTATAATTGTTACATATTTTCAAGTATCTTTAAATGTTCATTAATTTTTATACATTCATGTTTTTGAACATGCTCTATCATTACCTTCTCTTGCCCTTCCTGTCCCTCTTTCACTGAGCCCTCTCTTTCTCCCAACCAGTCCCTCTTCTACTTTGATAACTATATTTTTAAATTTGTTTTTTCAAGGTAGGGTCTCACTCAAGCCCAGGCTGGCCTTGACCCCACAGTGATCCTCCTACCCCAGTCTCCCAAGTGCTGGGATTAATGTGCACCACACCCTACACTGATGTCTTTTATTTTTTTTTCTCTTAGTGTGAGACTGGGTTTAATTGGGGTTACTTGCATAAGCATGGATATGAGATTATTTACCAGAGCCCTTGCAACTCAATAGCAGTTATACCACTGAAGAAAATGTCTCCTTCTCTCCCAGCAACCGTTACCTGCCAATCACTTCTCAGGGTGAGCTGGAGGCTTCATGACCTCCTCCATGACAGCATACTGATGGCCTCAATATTGAGCAAGTAAAGACAACTGTTAAGAAGTCATGAATGCAACAGCCACATCATATCTGAAAAACAGCATTCCAAAGCACACCCCCTGCTTTTCTCTGGCTCTTACATTTTTTTTCTGCCACCTCTTCCTCAGTCTCTGAGCCTTGGAGAGTGTGATAGATGTCTCATTTAGCTCTAAGCACTCAGCCATTTATTCTCGGCATACTTTAATGAGTTTAGAGTTTCTCTCCCCAGTAGTCACTGTCAACTGCAAAGAGAAGCTTCTCTGAACAAGGAAGGGTAAGAGCAGCACAAACCTATGGGCATAAATATTCAAAGGGCAATCGGGTGGGCACAATATATCCATTTAGCTAAATAGCAGTTCTAGGTTCCTTCCTATGATCCATGACCTCCCCAGCCATAGTGTTTTGACTAGGTTTTCAGTGCAAGGCTTAGATTCTCTCTCTCCCATGGAGTAGGCCTCAAATCCAATCAGAGAACATTGTTTACCCCATAACAATCATGTGACTATTACACCAGTGGGCACATGTTACAACAGGCCTAATCTTGTGTAGGTGACCACAACTGCTGAGTTCATGAGTGCAATGGCAATGTCGTGTGTGTTAGCCTTCCACGGCACTCCTCTTTCCTCTGGTGCCTGCCATGTTCCCTGAGCCCTGGAGGCTGCGCACTCTCATCAGTCACGAGTCTCGGCATTAACCACCCCCCACTGTAAGAAGTTGTTTCTCTGTCCAATGCTGAGAGCACTAGGCTATGAGTATAAGCAAGTATTTAGAAGGCAGTTTGACATGTCCATTTAGCAAATCAACGGTAGCAGTGAGGGAGAAATCCCACTTCTGGGAACTGTATGGTGAACTTAGAACTACTACGTTGACTGGGGATGGCTGGGGCTCTAGAGTACATCAGAGACCTGGGAGCTGAATGAGACTGGGAAGGCTCAAGCTTTTAATGTTTCTCTGAGGTTAGCTTGCCAACTCACTTTGTTCTTCCCCAATTCAAAAGATCTCCAGGTTACTAAACTTTTAATAGACAAGTGATTAGCTTAGGACACTCAATAATGGAGGGATAGCCCCAATTTACTTAAACCCCAAAATTCAGGCCACTTTGGGTGGCTCCTGTCCATGTTAATGGATGCTTCTCACTTGACTGATAGTTTCTGCTGTTACTGTAACTCTGAATTCTGCCTAATGAAGTCTATTATTTGCATTCCTAATACCAGCCTGGTGGATTGTCTCAAGCCTGGAATGTTACTGCTTTACTGCCCTTTGGGCAAGGACTCACTCCAGCAGAGCTCACGGAGAGCAGAGCTGTTCCCATCCGGCTTCAGGTTACCCTCTAGGGTCTATAACCTCCCCAGCCATGAGCTTTTGACCAGGACAGTTTTAAACTTAGCAGACACCTCCACAGATAGTACTTAGAAACCTACTGGTATAGTGAAAGTGGGCTGCCAGATCCACTCAGTTCCCCTTGAGGAGATGCCCATCAGAGCCAGAGATTACACGTGTAAATGGGAAAATCTGGCAAGTAAAATGTCTCAAGAGCTAGAAATTACAGGTGTGAACAGGTCTCTCACTTGTTTTGCGCATGTGTGATGTAGTGCATTTGCCTGTGTGTGGCAAGCCAACAGCGGAACATAAGGAGTCCTGCTCCATCGCTCTTCTGCTTGGTCTTGTTATGAGTCAGAGTCTCTACTAATTCTGGCCTTGTGAGGCTCAGATGATTCTTGGTCTCTGCTCCCCTGCAGGGACTGGGGTTACAAGCATACATGGCCACACCCAGCTATTTATGTGGGATCCAGAGAGTCCAACTCTGGTGATCTCAGGCCCCCTCATGCTTGCACAGGAAGCACACTAACCACTGCACAATCTCTCCATTGTTCAACTGATTTTCTCTAAGCTGAGATGATATCCCTTGTTTGCAGTTAAATGATACAACTAAAAAAACAACTATGGTATTATTTGTAGATATATCTGTGATTTTATTATAAAACATTTCTTTTGGCATTAGTTGGTTACAGTGATAGCAAGATACTGTGAGTGTGACGTAGCAGCTCTAATGGAACAGTTTTTTATCTTGTTTAATGCACCAAGATTTAAGTTGCCTCCAATCAATCACAGACACATTACCTTCAGTCATTACCGATGCAAATCCATACGCATCTATCCTCCAGTGAAGAGTTGATGCTGGGATTATATTAATGTTGGTAAGACCTAGAAGCAGTAGTTCCTTTACTTTGCTGCAATCACTCTGCTTTGAAAGGACCAAGTTTCTTAGAACTAGCCTCAATAGCAGCAGCACACAGGAATATCATACTTAGTTCTTGTTAAGAAGCAACACCTGGGCAATGCATATTTTATACCACAGGTAAAGGAATGATCTCTCTAATTTTACACTCTTACATTAGAGACCCTTAAGAAAAGCTTTCTATCAACTTCTTCTGCACGGTGTCGCTACTATACCCTTGTTGGTAGGTCACTTTCTTTACTGTGCTTGCTTTGAAGGGATCTTCCAATATATCTCCAATATTCTTTTCTTATAGTGTCCTTTTCTTTAGCTAGGATCTCACATAACTGAAAATGGGAAATAAAAATTTGTTAATGTATAATTCAATCTCAAATGTATCTTTGAAACAACATAATTTAACTCAGATCATGCTCAAATGTGTTGCTGAGAACCAGAAATAGTCCTGAATTGAATTCTGAGTAACCATGTCCAAAAATGGCATGAATATTAGTGAAAATGTACAGAGTCAATTCTGAGACACTGAACCCCACCAACTTACCTCTAATGCTTTATTAAGAATATCCTCCTTGTTGTCACATTGGTTGTCCAGCATGTCTTCATAGACATCCACAAGAAAGGCAATTAGGTATGGGGAACTGTGACTTGGTTGTAAATCAAGCAACTGATTTAGTAGATTGGGATATCTGGAAAGACCAGCATCCTGCAGAATCCTAAAACAAAAGGAAATGAAAATTTGACTTTTAGCTGGGTATGGTGGTGTACACCTTTAATTCCAGCATTTGGGAGGCAGAGGTTGGCCTTAGAGTGAATTCCAGGTCAGCCTAGGGCAGAGTTGAGACCCTACCTCAGAAACACACACACACACACACACAAAAAAAAAAAAAAAAAAAAAAAAAAATCTTGTTATGAATGAAGCTGGAAAAAAACTAAACTTTCAAAATTATGTGGACCTTATTATGGATAATTAAAAATCTTAGGTCTGGAGAGATTGCTTAGTGGTTAAAGGCACTTGCTTACAAACCCTGATGGCTCAGGTTCAATTCTCCAGTATCCACATAAAGCCAGATGTACAGAGTGGCGCATGTGTCTGGAATTCACTTACAGTGACAGGAGGCCCTGGTGAGCCCATGCTCTCACACACTCTCTCTGTCTCTGTCTCTGTCCAAATAAATACTTTTAAAAATATATAAAGGTAAGGAATAGCTAGGAATGTAAGTAAGTTGGTAGACTGCTTGACTAGAATGCACAAAGTCCAGGGTTCAATAGAAAGCACTGAAGAAATGGGCATGGTGGTACATGTCCATAATCCTAATGCTCAGGAGGTAGAGGCAAGAGCATAGGAAGTTCAAGGTCATTCTTGACTACAGAGTGAGTTCAAGTAACTACATGAGACCTTGTCTCAAAAAAGGAAAAACAAAAGATATTTAAATGGGATCATTTATAATTTAAACTGTGTAACACACAAAATTAAAAGAAAATAAATCTCAAAACTTAAGTAGTAAGGCATGGTCATGGTGCACATGTTTAATCCCAGCACTTGGATGGCAGAGGTAGGAGGATCTCTGAGAGTTTGAAATCAACTCAGTTTGGGCTAGATGGTAAAACTTTGTCAACTTGACCTTTTTAGTAATCTTGAGTGGGTCTCTGAGGATCTTTATAGGAAGGCAGCCTCTCAGTAGGGAGTAGGATGTAAGGAGGCTCAGGAAAACTAGAAACAAACTTTTCTTCCTAGGAGGGCAGAGCAGAAGAGAAATTCCAGAGACTCAGTGAGTAAACAAGTCTGGGAAAAGGTTGCAAGATGCTACCCTAAAGTTATATAAAGAGAAAGGAATTCTCTCCTGAGCCCTCCTGTCTGTTTGCTATTATGTGTGTGTGGTGTTGGTGTGGGTCTCTCTCTCTCTCTCTCTCTCTCTCTCTCTCTCTCTCTCTCTCTCTCTCTCTGCTTGGACCTGTGAAAGGGGGCCAGCTTTTTTCACGGTTATGAAAATTCCCCTGGATCTGTAGCTCCAATAAATCCTTTCCTCCCATAACTGTGCCTGGTTTGGAGATTCATTCCAGCAGCATATGGCTGACTGTGACAGAGATGTCCCTATTTCTTCCTGAGATGGCTTTGCACTCCTTCAGGTCTTTGGGGAACACAGGCCCCAACACTAGTCAGATGCCCTAATTTGATGGCACTCTACATTGTGCTCTTTGAGCCCAGTTTCCCTATAGGTCTCTAAGGTTAACAGGGAGCTTAGCCAATACAGTGGCCAGACAAGTGAAACCTTTCTATTTTAGGAATAAGACTTGTCACAAAATCTGTAGCACTGAATCCAAAAAGGCTGGCTGTCCATCTGTGACCTGTTCTGTTGTCCTGAGGGTTCATCTGTGTGACACATTCATGAACAGCCTAACCTGCTATGCTGTCCTTAATTGTGACATGTTCATGAACAGTCTGACCTGTTCTGCTGTCCTGAGTTGTGCAATGGTGAACAGTCTGTCTGCTCTGAGGTCCTGAGTCACAGGACCCAATTGACATAAGCACTAGAGGCCCTAGCCCTGAAAAAAGCACTAGAGGTTCATATATATATAATCAAAATGATTCCTGTTTCCTGTGTAGTGAGTTTCTGTGCCGGTGTGTGCTTGGGTATAAAAAGGAAAAACAAGAGTATGATGATGTTTAGGAATTATCATACCTTGCTTAGCTTCTACTTGTGGATCCAGAAGCCCTTTAGAATCTGGTTATGGAACATACATACTCCACAATGCCTACACCAGCAGCTTGCTCTCATATGTAACACCAATGGAAAAACGGCTTACCCTTTCAAGTAGTTCCATGCACTCTCATTATGGGGTACTAATTTAATCATTTCCATAGTATACCTGCAAGAAGACAAAACCGAATGTACTGAATTCTGAAAGAGCAGAGCAAGACACTGGGAGTGTCAATGAGCCTGGCATAACCTGTCAAGTGCCTTCCCTTGTGCCAGGATCTACTTCTGTGTCCTGCTGGACTGTGGCATCACTTTAACTAAAATCTAATTTAGAAAATTATCATTTAAAAATATTTTTATTTACGAAAGAGGGAGAGAGAAAGAAAGAATGGGCACGCAGAGCCTCTTGCCACTGCAAACGAACTGTAGATACATGTGCCACTTTGTGCATCTGACTTTATGTGGCTACTGGGGAATCAAGCCCAGGCCATCAGGTTTTGTAAGCAAGCACCTTTAACTGCTGAGCCATCTGTCCAACCCTAATTTAGAAAATTCTTAAGCCTGCCTAGTTACACAGCTTTACCCTTATATATTGATCCGATTTGGGAAATAACATTGGCTTCATTCACAAAAACCAGAAATTAAGTACTCAGGAATCATGAACTTGAAGTTAGCCTGCAATACCGAGAGAAGCCGTCTCAAAAAACCAAAAATAAAAAAAAAAATTAAGATTTTTTTTTTCCTTCTGAAATAAGAGAAGCTAAAAGCAGGACTTTCCTTTTATTGATAAGAGTCTTGAGGAAAAATATCAAACATATACTTATGCCTAAGGATTGCTTAATCACTGAAAGAGGATAACTGGCATAGGAGTTATAATCACAATTGGCATGAAAATCATTTATGCAAAGGATAAAAATTTTAAAAAACCAAGTATATATATTTCTTATTTTTCAAAATAAGATTAGTAGTTAACTATATTAATATGATGCAAAGATTCCAAAAAAATCTGAAGCAAACCTGGTCTCAAAGATTCTGGATATTAGGTATTCACCCTATAGTAATAGTGCACCTCATATTCTACAGAAGTATGGCCAGGATAGAGTGATTGAAAAAAAAAAAGAAAACTAGGCACGATGGTGCATGCCTGAAACCCCAGCATTTGGAAGTTGAAGGCGCAAAGATTTCAATGTCATTTCTTAGCCACTCAGCAAGTTTGAGGCCAGCCTGGACTACATGAGACCCTATCTTAAAAAAAAAAAAAAAAAGAAATTGAGTATCTTTAAGTGCCTATACTGTTTTGAGCTTTTTGTATAGTGGCTCTCAAACGGAGATGAAGGGAAATATGTCAATTTTTAATTAACTATGTATTCTGCTTGCTAAACCCCTTGTTGGAAATTCTCCAAGTTTTTGGATATAAAATCCTCACTTTTTCTTTTGCTCGCTGCTGGTCTCTGGAGCCCTGCTTTTGGGTGAGACAGCCACTGGCCAGCTCCTGTGTGCACAAATATAGCTTGCTTCAATTTGGCCTAAATTTGAGTCTGTGGTCTTTTCTTTGAGTTCGTGGGTTCAACAATTCCTGGCCATGTCTAGAGTCATTGGTGTTTAAATCCAGTAGTACTGGTTAAGACCCTAGAATCACATGACAACTCTGCATAATAAACTTAACCAGCTAAAACCCTGCACATGAATAATATAGCACCTAGGAACTTTTATCTAAAATACAACAGAATTTAATTAGGCAATTCTAAAATCAAGCTCTCTGACCCCATGAAATGTGATTTCTTTTTAAGCTCTAGTGGCAACAATATTTCAGAACCTTAAAGGTACAACAATGTTAGACGGTGTAACTGTAAACTTATCCCTGTATGGTCCATCTATCTTCCTTTCTGTCCTATCCTAGTGCCTAGGCAGGCCAAGGCATGTAAACATGAACAAAGACTGAGTGAAGGACAGAACTCACTGGACCTCTCTCTCCAACACAGCCCGATCTTCGTAGCCAGTGGTATTAGAGATGACGAAGTGTCTCTGGTTCCAGACAGAGTTGTTTCTCACGTCCTCTTTGAGAAGCTGGTCTACATACTGCAGCTCATTCTCCCAAAGTCTAAATTCCTAAAACAAAGTTTAAAAAATCCAAAAAGAAGTGTTCCATTATGTATAAACAGAAAGATTAGCACAATATCAGCAGAGCTAAGAAAGTGGGACTGTAGACAAAGGATTAGTAGTGTTTGAAAAGAAGCTGACAGCTGCAGGTCAAAGAAATAGAAGGGGGGGAAGAAAAGAAAAAAACTGGGTGTGGTGGCGCATGCCTTTAATCCCAGCACTGGAGAAGCAGAGGTAGGAGGATTGCCATGAGTTCAAGGCCACCCTGAGACTACATAGTGAATTCCAGGTCAGAATGGACTAGAGCGAGACCCTACCTCAAAAAACAAACAAAAACAAAACAAAACAAAAGAAACAGAGGGAATGAAAGAATGAACTGAAGCTAGGTCCTGGAAAGATACAAAGTGAAAGCAAAAAGAAGTCATCAAAGAAAAATTAGAGGGAAAAAAAACAACTAAACTCAAGACAGGCATTGAAGTGCATATCTTTAATCCCAACATTTTGGAGGCAGATGTAGAATTCAAGGCTAACCTGAGACTATATAGTGAATTCCAGGTCAGCCTTAGGATATAAATTCAATGTAATTTGATAATAATACCTAATAGTAATAAAAAAGCAGCATTTAAAAATATACATATAATCTGATCATGTGGCACTCGCCTTTAATCCCAACACTGGGAAGGCTGAGGTAGGATCACTGTGAATTTGAAGACAACCTGGCCTACAGAGTGAGTTCCAGGTCAGCCTGGAACTACACTGAAACCCTGCATCATAAAAAGAAAAAAGTAAAAGAATTTTAAGAGCACAAATATAATAAAACTACCTCAAGATACATGTAGCAAGATATATGCACAATTGGAGTTTTAAAAAATTTTTATTTATCTATTTTTTAATATAATTTTTATTTATATTTTTATTTTATTTATGTGAGCAGAGAGGTAAGAGAGAAGTGACAGAGAGAATGGGCATGCCAGGGCCTCCAACCACTGCAAATGAACTGCAGATGCATGCGCCACCTTGTATATGAGGCTTTGCATGGACACTGAGGAATAGAACTGGGTTGTTAGGCTTTGCAGGCAAGCACCTTAACTCCAGCCTTTTTTTTCTGTTTGTTTTTGTTTTTTGAGGTAGGGTCTCTTGCTCTAACCCAGGCTGGCCTGGAATTCACTAAGTAGTCTCAGGATGGCCTTGAACTCATGTACAGATCTCTTCAGCTTTCAGCATTCACTTGTCCCTCATCATACGCAATAATAATCTTATCTTAAAACTTGGGTTGGCGGCGTGAAACCATACATAACAGTATGTGAAGATGAGGGAGAAAATTTGTATATATTTTAGTTCTATAAAGTTGAAAGCTATAAAATAACTGAAGAATATGTACAATCGTTTCACTGGAACTAATTACAAATTCAGTAAGAAGCACACTGGGTAAGGAGGCTTCTCAAAGATACTGGTAATAATTTTATTTCTCAATCTCTTTAGGGTAAGCAGTACAAGTTTGTGTATATGTAAATAATTTTATATGATGAAAATTTTCAGTAAAAAGCAGAAATACTAAATACCTTTAGAAAATGTATCCTTCAATTAACTTTTAATATCTTAAAATTTTTAAGTAAAATTTCACCAAATGTTTTTGACATAATACATAGTGCAAAAAGGAGTAATTCTTGGAAAAAATTCATAGGAAACAATAGAAGAATTGTTTGCTTGCATAAATAAAATGTGCAGAGTGGGTGTTGTAACTATTCTCAGGACTTAGCATAAAATTTAACATGAGTAGAAATAAAATACATAATAGTTACTGGAAAATCATATTACAAAGTTACAGCTATTAAAATTTTGCTATTTTTAGTTATTAATTTTCTAAAAATGTATAGTTCCTGTTCCCCAAATTTGATGTGAATTCAATGTTACTATTTTTTGTTGTTTGTTTTTGTTTTTTCAAGGTAGGTTCTCAGTGTAGCTCAGGCTGACCTGGAATTCACTATGTAGTCCCTGGCTGGTCTCAAACTCATAGCAATCCTCCCACCTCAGCTTCAAAGTGGGCTCAAAGGCGGCTATAGCGTTACTATTTTTTCTGTTAAATCTGAGCTACTCATCGACACATCAAAAATGATTGTAACAGTTCATCATGCAGGATATCAGATTTTATCTAAGTATCTTAATGATTTCATTATGTCATGTATAAGAAATAACCCATGTGTTTTCTGATTCAGAAGTACACTTTTCAAAAGGCGATACCTGAATGACCCACTGTCGATGTTGCCAGGCATGATAATTCTTTGCATCCTGGTTAAGAATATCAGCAATGAACTCAAGCTCTTGAGATGGGTCTTTTAGCCATTCCACTAATACACGCCTGTGATGCCTAAGTTTAGAGAAGAAGAGCATGGTGTTAGTTTACCCAAGAACTAACATGTCAGCTCCATGGAATGTATGTATTAGGTGATATGAAAGCAGAGTTGAGAAATAACTCACACAGGTCTACACCATACACACTACCCTCCACCCCACAGAAACACAAATTCATCCTTAATTGTTAAGACTCTAGTAGGGAGAAAAGGTAACACAAGAGAAATAGTAACAGAAAAATTTCAGAACACTAAAAGCTGAGAAACATCGATAGATGTGTGAAATCAGATCTTGAGAGTTGACAGGGGATTTATCTCAAGCTCCATGGAGAGTATCTGTTATGTAGAACTTATCTTTTTGAGCTGACTTTTGTTCAAGAAATGTGAAATATGGTATGATAAGAAATAAGAGAAATGTAATGGTAGTTTATCAAATACAGAAGTTTACTACTTAAAACTTTTGTCAGTTTTCCTAATATTCAAAATGTCACCATACAAACAATTTTTCATTCTACCCATTTGTAGGCAGAACTGAATTAACATGGGCAAATAAATAGCTACAAGGAGATGAATTTCTATGCTGAGAAAATACTTTGTTTACAACTGGGTTGTATTTTCAAAGTTTTCTTTCTTTTATTTTTTAATTTTTTTGAGGTAGGGTCTTACTCTAGTCCAGGCTGACCTGGAATTCACTATGTAGTCTCAGGGTGGACTTCAACTCACAGCAATCCTCCTTCCTCTGCCTCCTGAGTGCTGGGATTAAAGGCGCACATACCACCATACCTAGCTCAAAATTTTCTTTACTTAGAAACATTACAGAAAGTGTTCTAAAATGCACTGTGACTGGTGGGTAGTTCAGTGGTACAAAACTCTGACTTCAATTTTCACCATGACCAGAAAAAAAAAAATCATTAAGGATATAGCTATTGTCTAAGAATAGTCTAAAACCCCTGAATTTTGCACTATGAATTTTATGGAATATGAAATGTATCTCAATAATTCTGATTATTTAAAATATATATTCTAGTTTTCATTATGCTAATTGGCAGAAGAGACATGAAAGTGGAAGGATTTATTAATGATATATACCATATGGATTAGAAAAAAAAAATACACATGTAGATGTATTCCAAATAAGCACTGCTGAATTTTCAACAGCAGTTGCTCTGGGTGGTTTGAGCTGTTTCTCCTAATCGTGGTTATTGCAATTACCTTCTCATTGCTGGGACAAAGCACCTGACCAAAAGCAGCTGGTGGGAGGAAAGGATTTTGGCTTATAGCCTCAAGAGGAAGTTTCAAGATGGCAGAGGACAGCATGGCATGAGCAGAGGCTGGGTATCACCTCTGCCACAGCTGTTGGAAAACAGCAGCAGGAGAGTGAGCCAAGTTCTAGCAACAGCTTGCTACAACATCCCAAATCCCAATGCCAGAAACAGACCTCCTCCAGCAAGGCTCCAACACCCAAACTGCCACCAGCTGGGGACCAAGTATTCAAAACACAAGTTTATGGGGAACATCTGATTGAATTCACCACAGTGGGCGACAGGTATTACAGTGTAAACAACCTTCTCTTTAGCAAACACTAGAAATTGTATTTTAAATCATTTTACTTTCTCCTTTCCTGTTTTATGTGTATTTGCTTTTTGAACCGGATTTCACTATGACCTGGAACTTGTCATTCTCCTGCCCAGCCTCCTGAGTGCTAGGATAACAGGCATGCATGATCACGCCCAGCTTAAAACAACTATTTTAGAATGCACATTTCTTAGGAATGCGATCATCTGGCTAGAAGAGGCTACAGCAATGAAGTTGGTATGAACATTTTTCCACAATGGAAGTTTCCACAATAAGCTACAACTTCCATGATGAGGAGAATCATTTTGAATTAGCTCCACTATTTGCAATTGTCTACAAAGTACATCATCAAATACTCTTCCAAGATAAAATCCCATTTTGAAGATTATTATCCAGCTGGTCCCGCTCCCTGCTCCTCTGTATTGAGATGAATACATTCCCTCCCTTAAGGCTGGCCCGTTACCAAGTCCAAGTCTTTCTCCCAACTTTTCTCCAGAGTTCTCTCAGCTTCTCTCTTTGTAATAATCCTTCCCTTACCATGAAGTCTTTGGTGTGTGTGTGTGTGTGTGTGTGTGTGTGTGTGTGTGTGTGTGTACGTGCGTGCTAGGGACTGAACCTAGGACACCATGCAGAATCCACCACTGAGCTACATAATACACTACAAGCCCCTTCTGGGTCTCCTGAATGATGGTCCTCAACTGCTGTCAGCCTTTTCCAATTCTCCTGGGCATCCTCAACCCAAGCTATGACTTCAACTGCCACTTCCAGAAAACAGTCCCTAAATCTTATCAGCAACCTCTCTTGAACAGCATTTTCAACAACCAATTAGAAGAGTTGTACACAGGTTTTCTAGAAGCACATCAACTCCTCTTGTCCAGTATTAACTTCATTTTCCCCTCAAAATGTGGTGTTTTGCCTCTCAAAAATTCCCCAAGGGAATTTCTGTTGTCAAGCCCAAAATGCAGATCTTTGCTACTCCCTTAGTGAATTAAATCTCCAAACACATTGCTTCACTTTCCAAAATTCTTGAGTTCATCATTCTACCCTTATACATGCACTACGTCTGATGCCCCACTTTCACCTCTATATGGAGACGTTAGCCTCAAGGACTGCAAACATATCCTAGATTTCACCCTCCACCCTGCTAAATGTTGTAGTTTTGATTTTGAATATCCCCCAGAGACCCATGCAATGAAGGCTTGACCCTCAGTTTGCAGAGCTATTGGGAGTTAGTGGACCATTAGGAGGTGGGGCCTAGAGGAAGGAAGTTGGGATATTCAAAGCATGTCCTTGAACGGTGTTATTTGGACACCCACACATTCCTTTTTGGTTTTTTTTTTTTTTTCCCCTGCTGTCACTAAGTGAGCAGTTTCTTTCACCATGTGTTCCAACTGTGATGGTCTGCAGTACCACAGGCCCCAAAACAGGCTAACAGACCACAGCTTAGACACCACAGCCAAGCTAAAGCATTCCTCCTAACAAATAGTCTTACTGCTCATCCATGTATTTCTTTCCTTGAGACAGGGCAGTCTCTCCTATGGGAACCTGCTGAGAGGCATGGAGGACATAAGGATAAAGGAAAGTTGAGACTGGCCTGGAACCCCAATAATCTCATCCTGAGACCAGTAGAAGTTCAGCTGACTCCTTCCCTCCTCAACCTCCAGTCACCTGGAGGGCCCCAGCAAGCCCTGGTAAGTCCAGGCATTTCAAGGCCTGAGTTTATTGGAATTCACATAATTCAGCTATAAGGTGGTAACAAGGCCCAGGCAATGAGAAAGTCCTTCCAGCTTATCTATACAGCTGCCCCTGCCAATCCTTTCATGAGACATCCACAGGCCACCCGCCACCGTCAATCCCCTTGCCACTTATCCCCCTGCCTCTCCTTTTCCTCCTGAATAAAAACACCTTCCCCAACCTAATAAACGAGCTGTTCACTGCAACTATCTCCTGGGTAGCTATGCCCGTAGGCTCACTGCTGTCCCAAGACTCTGTTCACCCAGCTCCGTGGATAAAAAGGGGTGTTAGTGTACAATGACCTCCCAAGTAATCCACGGACCATACTCTCCCTCACCTTGGAGCTGCTGTCCATCAGTGAGCTACAGTAATTCTCTGGTCCCCACTTCCTATGGACTGAGGTTAGACATGCACAGCTACACCCAGCTTTTTACTAGGTCTAGAGAGTTGAACTTGGAGGTCTCTGACCTGAGAGGCCTTCATACTTAAGTGGCAAGTGTTCTTAACTGCTGAACCATCTCACCAGTCAAAAAAAATTCTTTAAAAAAATATTTATTTGCAAGGAAAGGGGGGATGGAGCAGAGAATGAATATGGGCATGCCAGGGTATTTTGCTGCTGCAAGCAAACTCCAGACAAATATGCCACTTTTTTTTTTTTTTGGTTTTTCGAGGTAGGGTCTTCACTCTAGGCTGACCTGGAATTCACTATGTAGTCTCAGGATGGCCTTGAACTCATGGTGATCCTCCTACTTCTGCCTCCCGAGTACTGGGATTAAAGGCGTGCACCACCATGCCCGGCTCCACATAAGCCACTTTGTGCATCTGGCTTTATGTGAGTACTGGGAGCACTGAACCAGGGCTGACAGGCTTTGCAAGCAAGTGCCTTTAATAGCTGAGCCATCACCTTAGCCCTTCCCCCCCACGGAATCTTTCTAAGACACAAATCTAATCACATTATTTCCACAGCTACAGCAAGACCCTACCACAAAAAAAAAACAAACAAAAAGGTACCAAAAGTGCTGAGAAGACATGACAATAGAGTGTTTAGCACTAAATGAGAGGAGATACCTCCATCACATCCTCCAAGGCTTAGGGACCATCATAGAAGAGGTGGCAGAAAGAATGTAAGAGCCAAAGGAAGGGGAAGAATGCTTTGCAATACTGTCTTCCACACACAAAGTAGTGATGGTGTTCATGACCTCACAATGGTTGATACTACCTACATAAGGACTGAATAATAGGAGGGGGAAATGATGTAATTAAAAGAGAACAGGGGGGTTGCAAAGCCTAACAATGTAGAGTTTGGTTGCCTAGTACCCATGTAAAGTCAGATGCACAAATTGGAGCATGCTGGAGTTCGTTTGCAGTGTCTAGAGGCCCTGATGTACCTACTTTCTTTCTCTCTGCTTGCAAATAAAATTTTTTAAAAATTAAAATAGAATGGGCACTAGTTGGAAAGAAGGAGAGATTTGCGGGGCGGGGAGGAAGGGACAGTGGTGGAAGGGGATTATAATCAGGTGACATTGTATATATGTAGACTGTCAATAAAAAGTTTAAAAAAATGTGCCAGGCGAGGTGACATAAGGCTTTAATCCCAGCACTTGGGAGGCAATGGTAGGAGGATCACTGTGAATTCAAGCCTAGCCAGAGACTAGATAGTAAATTCCAGGTCAGCCTGGGCTGTAGCAAAACCTTGAAAAACCAAAAAGTTAAAAATAGGGGGCTGGGCAAGATGGTAGTGCAGAGCTGGAAGGTGCTGCATAAGCTTCCAGGGGAAACTGGTCAACAACAGCTGGAATAAACAAAGTCCACTGACATGAAATGCAGTCAGTCACCATGAGTAGGCTGAACATACTGCCTACTGGGAGAGAACAGCGAACCACAAAGAAAGCACTTGTGCAATGGAGGCACCAAAATCTGGGGGAGGCAATCAACAGCTGACAATCCAGCCAAAAAATCCACTCAGTGAAGGGGAGTCCTTGACTGGAACTGAGATTTCAGGGTAAATTACATAGGGAACCTAATCTTAGGACCCCAAAGAGAAATTCACTTCACAAGTGATTTACAAAAAGCTACCAACAATAGAATCTAGCCAACTCAGGAAAGGGTATCTCAATTAACCTATACTGATCTAACTCTCCGATGGAGATTCTGTTTGTATTTTTCAGAAGGCAGAGAGAGCTGTGGCTCTTCCAACCCTACCATTGAGCCACAGGCCGATAGCAGTCTTCCTGGCAAGAGATGTGCTACCCCAGCCCTATCATGGAGGAGCCACATGGAACCCCGCAGGCAGTGATGGGGCAAGAGACCTATAACCACAGCCAATTGGTCAACCCAGGATGAACCAGCAAAACAGACACCAATGATTTTAAACACAACCTCAAGCAGAAGTACAGAGGCTCCTAAGGCCTCAACAACAAAGCAGCCTTAATACTCACCCACCATGACCAAGGGAACTGAGCAGAAGAGGGGGCAGAAAGATTGTAAGAGTCATGGTGGGGGGAATATCCAGAGACACTGCCCACCTCAGTAACAACTTGCAAAGGGGGGCGGAATCGGGTTAACTCCTAGGCTGTTCACAGACTGTCCATGGAGGAGGATATCCAACTGACCGGGGACAGGGAAGAGGGAAATAGGGGAAGTGGAGACATCAACACATTATTCCCTTATGAAGTGTATCTAATTATGGATAATAAAAAAAAGTTAAAAAAAAATAAGGGGCTGGAGAGATGGCTCAGCAGTTAAGGCACTTGCCTACAAAGCCTAGTGATCTGGGTTCAAATCCCCAATACCCACATAAAGCCAGATGTAAAAAGTGCTACATGCATCTGGAGTTCTTTTGCAAACATTAGAGGCTTGGCATGTCCATTCTGTCTCTCTCTGTTTGCAAATAAATAAATAAATAAATAAATAAATAAATAATAGGTAAATAAATCTAAGGGAATAATCTAAAATAGAAGTTCTAGGAATAAAAGCCTACTATTATTTATAAAAACAAAGTACATCTGTATTAAGCAGGATCACTGAATAATGTGCCATGTGATATTTCTAGAATTGTCAGAAATAATAGAAAACACATTATACTTTTCATAGTACTCTATAAAATATATGATTTTATTTGCTTTTTTATTTGGACTGTTTCTGGTTTATCTTTGCACAAAGTTAATCAAAAGTTCTTGAATAAGATACATGAATAAAAGATTTAATATGAGGAAACTATTTTGTGTTAACTAGAATATAATTTTAGATTTTTTTTCTCTCTAGCAGTGTTGCATGGTGACATTGAAACTTCACAATCCTACCTAATCCTACTTTAGTCCAATGTAGAATGACATTACCACCAACGTAACTTCCCAATCCTGTTAGGCAAGTGACCTTGGCTCCAATGTGAAGTGCTGTGATGCTAGAGAAACAATGCTCATCACCTCAGAGTTCCCATGCTACTAGGAGAGCGGCACATGCCTGCTCCCAGCTTACCAGACTTGGTAGTTTTTGGGCTGTTCCTCAATTATTGCCGTGATGTAATTCATTTCCTCTCGTAGATCCTTTTGAAGGGACTTTAAGAGAACTCTTCGAAAATGCCTACAGCAAATATCAGACATTCAAAATCACATTAATTCACACAAGTTGCCAAGAAACAATATCAAATAGAGCTGTATGACATCAATAGAGCTAGACAACATTTTGGTACTTATTCTGTATAATCGATAATTCAGCAGTCCAAGAGCTGTGATTTTCCAAATTCATACTCTGACAGTCAAACATTTGAAGGGAATAAAAGTCTAATGTATCTTGAGGTAATACCCTGGTTAGTGGTTTTCTATAATACAAAAATCAAAACATTTCCTTCCCTACCAGGCATAGTTTGTGTGAATACACTATTCATATACTAAATTAATTTTGTTGTAAACATTATCAAACCATTTTAACTATAGAGTTAAAGAATAAATTATATTAATTATATTAAAGTATTTATATATTATATTATATAATTATATAAATGTTTCTTATAAAGACGGCTAAGGAGATGGCTCAGCGATTAAAAGCTCTTGTTTTGCTAGTATGTGGATCTGAGACTGCCCACCCAATTCCAATTCCTCAGTGCCCGGCAAGGTCACAACACAACTGTAACCCGTCCTGCAGGGGGCAGAGATGGAAGAATTGCTGGGGCTTGCTGACTGAAAGAACAGCAAAAAAAAAACAGCATCTCTGGGTTGACAGACTCCACCCTCAATGAAACATGCAAATTAGTAAAAAAGAGTCAAAATTTTCCTCTAGTTTCCACATGCACGCACATAGGGCACATACATCTGCATGCTATACATGCATCTACCATACACACACAACACATCATACACACAAATAGCTGGGCATGGTGGTTCATGTCTTTAATCTCAGTACTATGGAGGCCAAGAGAAGAGGATCACTATGAGTTATAAGTCCATCCTGGGCTAGAATGAGATCCAGGTCAGCCTGGGCCACCCTGCCTCAAATAAATAAAATCTTAATAAACAACAAAAAAAGCCAAGCAATGAAGTACACTTTAATTTCAGCACTCAGGAAGTGGGTGTAGAAGGATCACCACAAGTTTGAGGCCAGCCTGAGCTATAGAGTGAGTTCCAAGTCAGCCTGGGCTAGATGGAGACCCTGCCTCAAAATAAAGCTACTTATAAATGAAACCTGTTTTTCTTTAATTTCAGAAGAGAAATTAGAATTGAAAACCACTGGGGCTGTAGCTAGCTCAATGGTAAAGCATGTATCTGGCATTTATAAGGATCTGCGTTCGATTTCCAGTTACAACAAGTCCAAACAAAACTCTTCCAATCTGGGCTGGTGATGTAACTTTTTGAAGTGCTTGCTTAGCATGCACAAGGCACTGGGTTGCATGTCCAATACTACATAAAAGTGGGCATGATGGTGGCCCATGTTTATAATCCCCATACTCCAGGGGTGGAGGTAGAAGGATCAGAAGTTCAAGGTTATCCTTGGCTACACAGCCAGTTGGAGGCCAGCTTAGGAAAGCAAAAACAAAACAAAACAAACAAACAAAACCCCTCTATTAAAAGAAATGTTATTACACTATAAAATGTGCATCAGCACAAACCATAAACTGATTACTCCTTTGTGATGAAAAATTAGCACTGGGGCTGGAGAGATGGCTCAGCGGTTAAGGCACTTGCCTCCAGTGCATAAGGCCCCGGGTTCAATTCCCCAGGACCCACATAGGCCAGACCCACAAGGTGGTGGCCCTGGTGCGCGCTCTCTCTCTCTCTCTCTCTCTCTCTCTCTCTCTCTCTCTTCTCTCTCTCCTTGAAAATGAATAAATAAAATATTAAAAAAAAATTAGCACTAACTCCATGTCTTTCACAGAAGTATGTCTACAATGAAAACAACCATCAAGAGTATTATCTGATACACAAAGGAGAATTGAAGCAGCAGCTGCTAGTGGCTGCCTCCAAGGAACAGGACTCTGGGGGTAGGCAGAGGTTATTATTGTTCATTCAACTTCTGATATTTAAACCCATGTGAATTAACTGTTTTGAGAAAACTTGAAATTCAGTTTTAAAAAGTCATTTTTTTACATGAGACCTGTAAGCATGTTACTCACCACACTGTGTAATTGGCTGCATTTAATTCAATGGCATCCCGGGTGAGCTTAAAGGCCCGTTCACTTCTCTCATCACGCTGCAGAACAGCTCGGAAATAGTCATAAACATCTCTAACTGGAGACAGAGCACAAAGTGCATTAGGACTTTCTTTCCTATTTAAACTCAATGCTATCACATAAATATACCAATTATAACTATGTATATCTTATCTGCATGTAAATAATTTGGACCAATAAGCAGATAGGTCAAATAACTTTTTTTTTTTGATGGAGAGTCTCATATAGCCCAGGCTAGACTCAAATGTACTATATAGTTGATGTTGGCTCTGAACAAACTCCTTATCTTCCTGCCTCCATTTCCCAAGTGCTGGGGTTAAAGTAATATGCATCCATGCCTAGTGCAGTAGTTTAATTCAGGTGTCCTCATAAGCTTAATGTGTTTTGAATGCTTGAATAGCTGTAACATAATGCATTCTAAAAATGCTAGCCATAGACAAACTAACTTGAAGTACCCAAGTTCATGCCCTAGACCCCATGTAAATGCTGGAAGCTGTGGCAAAGCTTTGTAACTTGACTGCGCCTATGGAGAGAAGGGAAGTGGAAACAGGAGAATTTCTCAGAAGCTCATGAATATAGCATTGAACAAAAACAAGAGACCCTGACTCAAACACGAGGTGAAAAGCAAGGAATAACTTGAAAGTTGTCCTCTGACCTTGGCATGCATGGTGTGGCATGTATGCACCCCCCCCACTAAATTAATAATATTTAAAAAATATTTCTCATATTTGCATCTAGTATATTTATAATATCAATTCATCTATAATTTATATTCATGCTCATTAAGACCTAAGTTAGGGATATAACTGATTTATCTGAATGCATAGCCAACTATATCATACCATTGGTTAATTAATCTTATTCATGAAAGTATGAAATGTCCCTTTTAAAAAAAAACTATTTGAGTACATATGTGTGTGTGTGCATGCACATGTGTATATGGGCACATGAGAGTCTTTTGCAGCTACAAATGAATGCTGCTCTGGCTTTACGTGGGTGCTGGGGAGTTGCACCCAGGCCGTCAAGGATCTTCAACCACTGAGCCATCTCCCAGCCCCTGAAATATCCTTTTAAATCACATTAAGTCTTCATATCTACTAATGACTTATTTTTAGTTCTTATTAAGCTACTTATTTCTATACCTGTTACACGTTTTCATACCTGATAAGGCAAACACACATACCACTATTCTTCCTTTTCAAAATTTCCCTGCCATTATTTCATAATTAGAAAATGAATTAAGTAAGCAATTGCTTTCTGTAAGAGTAATCATCTAAAACAACAAAGCATTTATGAAACACACACATACAAGTACATGCATACAAACTTGCACTCCTAAAAGAGCTATTAACAATTAACATTTGTGTGATCCTCCAAAGTATTTCCACAATCATCAGTAAAAAAGGCTACTTTGTCAAAGAAAAATATCAGGACATATATTCCAACAGGGGCTAACATTGCACAGCTAAAATGTAAAATGCTGATGCCTTGGCAACTGAAACTAATTCTTCATAAAACAGCAACTCATTTGTTATATTTTACATACATATTAAAAGCACAATTACACAATAGCTATTATGTATGTAATGTAGCATTCATTACTTCCACTATATCCATCCATAGTTGGGTGTGGTGGTGTACTTGGGAAACTGATGTAGGAGGATCTCAAGTGAGTTTGAGAGTGAATTCCGGGTCAGTCTGCGTTAGAGACCCTGCTTCAAACAAACAAACAAAAAAGAGTATCTCTATCCTGTGGACAAAATGAAATTTTAAGTATGAAGACAAATGACAAAAAAAAAAAAAATTAACTCTTCCTAAGTAACTTAGGTATTTGTTAGACAAAAGTCTGCTACTTATCTTGCTACATAGTTGTGAATATAGCTTTGTTAGTAAATTTGACTTAGAGACCTTTTCATAATAAAAATAAACTTACACTTTTCACTATAGATGATCTGGACCACTGGATTGGGACCATCATTCTGTGGTACTGGTTCTATATCTGCCCATTCAGCTCTGTCCCTGAAAATATAAATTAAAAAAAAATGATTGTACACTAGCATATTATAAGGAAAAGAATACTGGTGTTTTTCAAAATGGCAACAATCCCACATTCAAACCAGAAGTGTACTGAGATTCTAATGTAATGATTAGATTCTCCCTAACCCAAACCTGTTTTCCTAGCAGGTATTCAAGTTTTAGTAATGGTAATCAATACCATTCATTGGTCTAAAGACTCTGGAGTTAGTAAGCATTAAAAAAAAAATACTACTTTTGCTAGGCATGTTAGCGTGTGCCTTTAATCCCAGCACTTGGGAGGCAGAGGGTAGGAGGATCACCTTGAGGCTACAGAGTGAATTCCAGGTCAGCCTGGGCTACAGCAAGACCCTACCTTGAAAATCAAAACAAAACAACAAAAACTTTTATTCATTTGCAAGCAGAGAAACAGAAGAGAGACAGAACAGTTGTGCCAGTGCCTAGAGCCTCTGCAAATGAACTCCAGATCTATGCTCCACCCTGTGCACCTGCATTTACATAGTTACTGGGGAATCAAACCAGGGTAGTTAAGGCTTTACAGGCAAGTGACTGAACCACTAAGCCATCATCCCTCCAGCCCCCCTCCCCACAACTGACATTTTAAAATCAAAGTAGGGCTGGGGATATAGCTCAGATATAGAATGCTTACCCTGGGTTTGATTTCCCATCATGGATGGATAGATGGATGGATGGATGGATGGATAAAGGAGGGAGGGAAAGAAAAAAAGTTCCTCTAGTTTACTGTAGACTAGAGTACAGAGATGGCTCAAGTGGCCATTAATGGAGCAAGCCTAGGGCTCCAGATGTAGCTTAGTGGTCAAATGCTTGCCTATCTTGCATAAGGTAAAAGAAGGCCAGAGAGATGGCTCAACAGCTAAAGGCACTTGCTTACAAAGCCTAATGGTCTAGGTTCAATTCCCCAGTACCCACATAAAGCCAGATGCACCAAATGGCCTATGCATCTGGAGTTCCTTGGCAAAAGCAATAGGCCCTGGAATGCCCATTCTCTCTATGACTGCAAATAAATAATTATTTTTAAAAAGAAGGTTCTGCCGGGTGTGGTGGCACACACCTTGAATCCAAGCACTCAGCAGACAGAGGGAAGAGGATCCTTGTGAGTTCAAGGTTAGAGACTACATATTGAATTCTAGGTCAGCCTGAGCTAGAGTGAGATCCTACACCAAGAAAAAAAAAAACACACAAAACGAGAAAATGAAACAAGAAAAGAAGAAGAAAAACAAAACAAAAATTCTAATCTCGGCCACATATGCCGGGCCCAGGAGAAATTGCAGGGGAAATGATAAGCACTGCTCTTACTGCTAGCCTGACAACCAGCCCAAGGTTGATGGTGACAAACACGGGGATGAATCAAAACCTATCAAAACAGAAATCAGAGACGACAGAGAACTCAACACTAAATCAGACTTGCCAACAGGCCAGTTGTGGCACAAGGAACATTGCAGAAGAGGGAGTGGAAAGATTTTTAAGAGCCAGAGTGGGTGGGACTATCCTGAGGCAGGTCCCCACCCCCACCCCACCGAGACTGAGTGAGCCCTTCATGACCCCCCAATGAGTATCATAACCCCACTGAGGACCGTCGATCTGCAGGGCAGGCTCCAGAATCTGATAAACTTATTAAATTAGGATATTAGCTCTACCACTTGCTAGCTATGTGACCTTGAAAAAGTAACTTAAGCTGTCTGGACCTGTTTCTTCGTATACAAAATAGAGACGACAGTATTACCAACCAACCTTAGAAGGCTGTCCAGAGAACGAAATGAGGCCACAGGTATTAAGCTCTTGAAGCACTCAAGTCAATGAGGGTCAAAGGAACAGCACCCTTAGGGGCTACAACAGGTGCTTAAGAGAAAAGTCCATAACCGACTAGTGTGACCAAATTTAATTCTTCACTTCTCTACACTGCTCAGCTATTGACAGCAGGGATTTGTGGCATTCGGATTATTTTATGTAAGAAAACGGGAAACAATGACCAGCGACGTGAAGCCTGCGGCCAGGGGAAGGGGCGTGGACGGGGACCAGTTTCAGTGAAGCCCGACCTGAGCACCGTGCATGGAGCCTTTCATTCATCCACCAAATCCAAGCACGGACGCCATCTGCAGGGTCAGGAGCCCAGAGCAGCCTCTCGGCAGGTGCACAGGGAACCAGGGATGTGCGAAGAGGAAAGAGTCCCAGGGCTGCCGACCCCCGCCCCGCCCGCCCGGCCCCGGGTGCTACCTGTACAACACGTAGGTGGGCGAGTCTAGGCTCAGAAACCCGTCGTCCATGGGGGACGCCACGGCCTCCTCGACCTCCGCCGCCATGTCTTCTTCCGGCGGGTGCGGCTGGGGAGGCGGCTGCTCCGGCTGGCCCGCCTCGCCGACCCCCTCGGTAGCCGCCATCTCGTCCTGGTAGCAGCGGCGGCGGCGACGGAGCCCCGCCCCTCGCGGCCTCACCTCCCCTGCGGACCATTTCCGGTTCTCTCACGGTCGCACCATGCAGAGGGCGGGGTCCGCGGAGGCCCCGCCCCTTACGTCACCCTCCCCTTCGACCCAGTTCCGGTCTCCTCACCATAGAGACGCAGTACTACCATAGAGACGCAGTACTACCATAGAGACGCAGTACAGAGGGTCCGGTCTTCCGAGGCCCCGCCCCTCGGCCCACTTCCGGTTTTCTGGCGTCTGCGCCACGGAGGCGTGGCTGGGGAGACTCTGCGGCTGCAGGGCACGCCTCCAGGCTTCCAGCTCTTTCCAACGCAGGTGGGAGGTGTTGTTCAAGAAGTGCTGTTAGCTGTTCTGCTCGTAACTTTCCTTTTAATGGTGGGCACGCCTTAGGCAGGTGCCCTATCACTGAGCTACATCCCCACCCCCCAGGTACATAACTGGAAAAGGATAGAAAGGGAAAATTATTAGGGTATAGGAAGAAAGGCACCTCACTAGAGTCTGAGTAAAGCCTCCCACCAGCTGAGAGTCGAGAATTAAGGCACAATTAACATTTGCTGTGAAGGTTGAGAACATACAGCATTTTAAAAAATTTTTTGGCTTTGAAAAATTATTTATTTATGAGACAGAGAATGTGTACACCAGGGCCTCTAGCCACAGCAAACGAACTTCAGAGGCATGTGCCACCCATTTATGTGGGTACTGGGGAATTAGGTACTGGAAAATTGAACCTGAGTTCTTAGGCTTTGCAGGCAAGCATCTTAGCTGTTGAGTTAAATCCTCAGCCCTCTTTTTTGGCTTTTTCAAGCAGGGTCTCACTGTAGCCCAGGCAAACCTCAAGCATTTCGCCTACCTCAGCCTTCCTAGTGCTGGGATTATGGCTAATATTGAAGAATTTACTCTGCAAACTCCAGACATATGTGCCACTTTTTGAGTTTTTGGCTTTAAGTAGGTACTGGGGAGTCAAACCCAGGCACTCAGGCTTTGCAAGCAAAGGCCTTTAACAGCTAAGCCATCTCTCCAGCCCCAATATTTATTTTATATAGAGATATTACATGTTAAAATAGCAATGAACTAGGTTTAAGGCCTGAATGTATATGACCTCACTCCCCTCCCAAACATTTTCTGGAAATCTCACAAATGTGACTATTGATGTTTATGATGAGCAATATGTGAAAAAGAAAAATGCATGCTTATATTCTTGGTTCAGTGAGGGTGCCAATATGGCTGAAATCTGTGATTAGGGGAAAGAATTGGGAGGTGCTGGATGGTTCAGTGGTTAAAGGCTTGCAAAGCCTGCTATTTAGGGTTCAATTCCACAGTACCTATGTAAAGCCATGGTGTTTGTGCCTGGAATTTGTGTCCAGTGCCAAGAGGCCTTGGAGTGTCTATTTTCTCACTCTCAAAATATTTTTTTTTCTGGTTTTTCGAGGTAGGGTCTCGCTCTAGCCCAGGCTGACCTGGAATTCACTCTGTAGTCTCAGGCTGGCCTCGAGCTCACGGCGATCCTCCTACCTCTGCCTCCTGAGTGCTGGGATTAAAGGCGTGAGCCACTACGCCCGGCTTCAAAATATTTTTTTTAAAAAAGAATTGGGACAGATAAAGTGGTGGCAGGCATCATGGTAAGTTTTGAGATTTGAATTTTTTCTTTTTGAGGTAGTATCTCGCTCTAGCCCAGAATGACCTGGAATTCACGGTAGCCACAAACTCACTGTGATCCTCCTACCTCTGCCTCCCAAGTGCAGGGATTAAAAGTTACAGAGATCTCCAGCCACTAGTGTGGGGAGAGTACATGGGAGAGGGTTTAGTCAAAATCTGTGTTGCTCAGACAAACAAGCAGGAGGAGGAAAGATCATGAGAAGGAAAGGTTCATGTGGGAAAGAAATCCAGCCCCTCACTACAGCTATTAGGCTGTGGTGGGGGATTGGAAGACCTTACCAGGTCCCTGGCTGGAGAGTCAGAGAGAGGTCTTTGTTCTACACCATGTGTGTGAGAGGAGAGAGAGAATTTTCTGTTCAGTGAGTATTCCCTGTCCCAGGTGAGCAGACAGACAGCTGGTTGGTCTATCTTTGACCAATCAGTTTCAGGATTAGGTTTGAACTCTAGTTAGAGACACCTTCCACTCAGGGGGAGGGGGTCAGGTTTGGAATCTATGGAACTTGCATGAAGGAGTTAACTGTCACAAGTGCCCCCTGAAGAAATAACCCTAACTACTGTTAGGGTATTGGGGTGCAGAATTGAAAAAAATCTCCAGAAAAAGTACAGAGTGTAGAGGGTGCAGAGCTGGGTGTGGTGGTGCATGCCTTTAATCCCAGCACTCGGGAGGCAGAGGTAGGAGGATTGCCATGAGTTCAAGGCGACCCTGAGACTACATAGTGAATTCCAGGTCAGCCTGGACTAGAGCGAGACCCTAGCTCGAAAAACCAAAAAAAAAAAAAAAAGTACATATATGTGCTAAGAAAAAATATCAAACAATACCCATTTTTATCCTGCACGAGGCAGGGCAAGCTCCGACTGGGGAGGGGTTAAGGAGCATGGCAACATTGTTGTGGGGTCTCTCTCCTAAATTCCCACATTTCCCCTCCTCTCTTGAAGACACCCCAACTACTGTTAAGGGAGGATGGGGATGATGAAGTCTCATCTATTTCCTACTGAATAGGACATGAAGTTATGGCAGTAGGGGGCATCTCTCAGAGAGGGGAGGATCCCTATCTAAGGCCAGAGAGACCCATCAGTCATATATCACATTGTTAAGATTTGGTCCTGCCTAAAACTGTGAGGCAGGAAGTGGGGGTAGCCACCCAGAAGTGGGGAATGTTCCATATAGGGTGTCCAGTGTAGAGCTGTCCAGAGTAGATGGTGTTGGATTGTTGTCCACCATGGAAAACTTGAGATCCGTCCCCAGAATTGTTCATCATAACATCTGATATGGTCTGAGACTGTTCCTGTATGGCTTATAAAGCAGATGACACATATTAACAGTTATTAGAAAGAGATACACACAGTATTTAACTTTAATAACAGCACATGTGCCAACTTGGGCAGCCGTGAGGATGTTTAGAACCATGTGATTCTATATTATCGCCTTCTTCATCTGAATTTTATAATTAAGAAGAGGAATTTTTTGTGTATATTTGATGAGAGTTTCTATGTATCAGATTATATATTCTATTCCAATGAATGGAATAAAAACAGACTAGATGATTATACCATTGGAAAACGCTCCAAGTCCATTTGTGTTTAAAACTGGCAAATTAGCTGGGCATGTTAATGTGTTTACCTTGTCTTCCCTGCATCTAGAAAAATCTCAAGAGTACATATTCCTATCTACCCTGCAGCAAGCCAGGGACAGAGATTGGTGCCCCCAAAACCTTTTCAGTACCCAGTGCACATTTTGCCTTAGATTCCACTCTGTAGCAAACCGTTTTGATGGTTGGAGGCTTATAATAGCCAACCTGTCTTAAAGCCTTATTTTTCCTTTTGGAAAGTTGTTATTAAACCTTGTATGTTTAGTTATATATTTCCCTCTGAGTTAAGACCCAGTAGGCAACCAAGATTTAAACCAGTATATGTGTTCTTTGGGGTCACTAATGGCTCTTCAAGGAGGATTTTGGGGACCTGGGAAGAGCACTGTGACTTCTCCAGCATTGGTGTTGCTAGTAAGGATGAGTACAGGCTTTCCCAGTCCTGGAAAGCCTGGAGGACTGGTTTGTCCTCAGTTGTGACTCTTCTGTTCTAGACTGTACACTGATTTTGTTTCTTGTTCTCCATGTCTTTCCTGATCAGAAAAGCAGGCTACCAGGAAGTCAGTGTGAAAACTTTGTCCTCAGTGATGATTCTTCTGTTAAGGAGTGTCCCTTCCCACTTCATGTGGCCTCATGACATGGGAGCAGAGGCAAAAATATTTGCCCATTTTGCTCCATGAGTCTAGTTGAATTTGGCTTTTACGTAGGTAGTTAGAACACTTAGAAAGGAATTTGCATCAACCTTGTAGAATAGATACATCTATATTGATGTCTATAATTGCCTAGTAAAGCATACCTAGTTGAAGAATGGCATAACCTTCAGTCTCTTTGTCTAACGTTTGAGTTTACTTATTCTGGAATAGTGTAGGCCATAACTGAAGTATGAAAGTAGACTAATCTTATTCATTAAATACCTCATGACTATCAATAAAGATAGAACATATTGTTAGTTAAATCCAAATAAATTGATCTAACCTGGAAGTCATCAGGTATAGACAAGTAAGACCACATGACTCTTGACAGCTATGCTTGAAAATATACCAATCACCAAGGAGAATTTGGAAACTCAATTGTAGATGTTGAAATCATTTTTCTCAGATGAAGACCATTGTCTGAACTTGAGGTTGTACCCTGAAGCAAGGAATATATCTTAAAGAGTTAGCTATTTAGAGGCAATAGACCTGAAATACCCAACATAAGACAGTTATTAAAATAAAATCCTGATTGAGATTCTGTGAATACTCAGGAGGCTAAGGTAGAAAGACTGCCATGAGTTCAAGGCCAGACTAGGGGTACAGAGTGAGTTCCAGGTCAACTTGGGCTAGTATGAGACCCTGCTTCAAAACAAAATACAAATACAAAATACTTCAATAGTAGTGCAACTGACTTTCTGACTAAACAGAAATCATTCTTGGAAGACATCCAATGAGGATACAAGGGCGAGTCATGGTTTGAATCACATGTCCCCCTTAAACTCATGTGTTCTAAATGCTTATTCCCAGTCAGAGGCAATTTGGGAAGTGGAGCCTTGTGTTGTTGAGGGTGGGCTTTGGGGTGTTATAATCTAGCTTTTCCCTAGCTAGAAGAGCTCAACTCACTATTGCCTCAAACTCACAGGGATCCTCCTACCTCTGACCCCTAAACGCTGGGATTAAAGGTGTGCACTACCCCAAGAGCTCAGCTCACTCTTGTGCTGTTATTTACCACCAGCTGTGGCAAGGAGGTTGTTGGGTATTTCTCCAGATGTCATTTCCCGCACAGGTCCCTGGCCCCCTGCTAAATGAGGCTGTCTCTCTGGCCAGCAGGAGACCTGGCACAATTGAGGAAAGGTGAGTGCACAGCCAGAGCCCCATACACTCGCAGCTGGGAGAAGTATCCAAGCAGATCTCAAAACTTTATTTCAGCATCTAACCTTATATACAGTCTAGGGATGTGTTGCATTGCCTTATCTCTTACACAAAGGGGGCTCAGTAAACAGGAATACAGCTACTGAAAACTCAGCCAGCAGGAGTAAAACCTATTAGCACTTGTAAACAGGATTTAGGGCTGTCAGCCATTCCCCCCCCCCCAATGCCTCCTGGGGGGGCACAGGTGTGCTAGGAACAAAGGCATGAGCTACCATGCTCTCATCCGAATGCATATTAAAATTTAGCTCTCAGATAAATAGCCAGGCTGACATCCATCTGGTGCCCAAATAGGGACTTGAAGTCTGGTAATCTCGCTGCTTCTCCCAGTTCTATACTTGTCCGTTTTGTCCATCTGAGTTTCCAGGGGAGCCCCATGCTCGAGTGCCACTTGGAATCTAGGTGAGTGAGACCCACATTTGGCCAATGGGTAACGCAACAGGCAAGTCAGGACCCAGCGCTCAGGGCGCTGTGCTTATGCAAAAGATCCGGCCTGGAGGTCTGAGACAGACCACAGACCCACGAAACAGTAAAAGTCACAGGACCCAGTGCTCAGAGCGCTGTGCTTATGTCAGGAGATGGGCTTGGAGGTCTGAGACACAGACTACAGCCCCAGGAAAGGCACAAATAATGCTAATAAGGCCTGCATTAATAGTATCCTAGCAACGATTGGTCATGTATAAATATTTAGGTTTATTTAAGCTTACTTAGACTTAATTTAAATTAATTTATAAGGCTTTTTCTCTGTCTATACAGATGTAAAAGTGAGTTAAGCCTCATGGCAAATGCAATGCCTCTCATACTTATGGATTTGATACAAGAAAGTCTCCGGTTTGGGTTATATGTCTGCTATTTTCTCTAAATATATATGGCACAGAAGTGATATATTTCAGCCGGTCTGAAATGCAGGTTTCTGCCTTGTCAGAAATCCAGGTACAGGCCCCCTGGGGCTGAATAATAATGGTCACTCAGGGCTAACCCTCCTATTAGGTAAATAGGTTGAAGAAGCTTAAGCTTTTATATAATTTCTGTCATGGATAAAACATAATTGTCTTATGTTTATAAGAATCATTACTATATATCTGGTTAATTAAGGCCTAATGTTAAGCTAACAACATTGGTTGTCACATGTTTTATTTTTCAAAATCAGACTGATATTAGAATTCAGCTGTTCTGATTTAATAGGACTGGACTGCTTCATTGTGGATAATCACAGAGTCTCCATCTAAGATATTATTTCAACAATTATTTTGTGTATTTAAACTAACTCTTTAAGACATATTCCCTACTCCAGGGTACAAGTTCAGACATCTGAGGAAAACTATTTCAGCCTCTACACTTTTGAGTTTCCAAACCCTCCTGAATAACTGGTATGTTTTCCAACATAGATGCTGTCTTTCTAGACTGCTCTGGATCTGGTGACTTCCAGATTAGATCTCTATGTTTGGACTTATTGCTGAAAATGCTTCAAAACTATGTTTGTCTATAGTAATACTTTTGCTGTTATTAAGATAAAAATGCTATATCTATTTCTCTTGATAAGTAATATATGTCTTATGCTTTGCAAGCCATACAGGAACCATCTCAGACCATATCAGATGCCACGATGCCATTCAGCAAACAATTCTGGGGATGGATCTGAGTTTCCACAGTGGACAGCAACCTAACAGTGAACCACTCTCCATTGGACACCCTATGTGAAACACTCCCCACTTCTGGGGGAGTCACCCTACCTCCTGCCTCACAATGTGAGACGGGACAAAATCTTGGCAATGTATAATATGGCTAATGGGTCTCTCTCTCTTGGGCCTTAGATAGGGACCCTCCCCTCTCTGAGGAATACCCCCAGTTGCCTTAACTTCGTGTCCTATTCAGCAGGAAAAAGACCAGAGAGATATTTCTTCATCCCCATTTCTCAACAGCAATTGGGGTATCCTCAAGAGAGGGGGAATTATATAAGTTTAGGAGTGAGACCCCACACAAGGTTGCCAAGGACCTGGGAGAGGATTTGGCTATGTCTTTCCCATTGGCGAGACCTGCCCCACATGAATAATCGCTTGTGGATGATACCCGCAAAGCAAGACATTTGTGCTTCTCTACAGGAATGTGGGGACTCTTGAGGATACAAGTTGCCTCCCATGTCTTCTAAAGGTCCAGAGTGCAGTCATCTTTACAACCAACAGGACTTGAAGCAGCTGCTCCCAAATCTATGCAGCCAGAATGACGCCCTGCTCCCACAGAAGCCACTGCTGCAGCTAAATGGCACCCTGCCCCCACAGGCCATTGCCTCCACTCTGCTGAGAAGGACAAGAAACAGCTACCCTGGCCTTTGCCCCGAGACTTGGTATTGCTGGAGCAGAGATGGATATTAACAGAGTCTAATCAAAACTCCCTTCAAGCAAGTGTTAAAATCTTTGTCTGGAGTGGTTCTCCAAAATAGACAAGGACTAAATGTGTTATGTTATTTCTTGGGGATGAAAAAGTTTTATACTATGTTTTATGTTATTTCTTGGGGGTGAGAAAGTATTATACTATGTTCTATGTTATTCCTTAGGGGCTAAAAATATTATACTATATGTTATATTATTTCTTAAGGTAGGGGGGACTAAAAAAATATTGTGCTTTTGTATTATGCTTTTGTTAATCATACAGGAGTTAATGTAGATTCCCTTAAAAAGTTCAAACAGAATTTAAACCAGCAAAGGGGCTCAGAGAGCAGGATAACGCCTCCTCAATCTTGGTTCATACAGTCTCCATGGCTAGGCTAATCGCTTTTAAGTCAATGAGATACAGCTCATGGCATTGAGGGTCCAGATATTGTCTCCCCAACAGTAATTTTCTCTCAGGATATGAGGGGCCCACTTTGGAGGCTCGCTCCTTGTTCTGGGGTCTGAGGGGTTCTGTTTAGAGCTAAACTCCCCCACAATTATGACAAGTATGAGGTGGTCCCAGAGTGTGTGGCCAAACTCTTGCTTACAAGCAAACAGAAAGGAGATGTTGGACCTAGCCTGGCTGTATATCTGAGAGCTAAATTTTAATATGCATTCGGATGAGAGCCCAAGCAGGTAGCTCATGCCTTTGTTCCTAGCACACCTGTGCCCACCAGGAGGCAGGGGGGATGGCTGACAGCCCTAAATCCTGTTTACAAGTGCTAATAGGTTTTACTCCTGCTGGCTGAGTTTCTGTAGCTGTGTTCCTGTTTACTGAGCCCCCTTTGTGTAAGAGATAAGGCAATGCAACACATCCCTAGATTGTATATAAGGTTGGATGCTGAAATAAAGTTTTGAGATCTGCTTGGACACTTCTCCCAGCTGCGAGTGTATGGGGCTCCGGCTGTGCGCGCTCACCTTTCCTTGATTGAGCCAGGTATCCTGCTGGCCAGAGAGACAGGCTCATTTAGCAGGGGGCCAGGGACCCGTGTGGTAAACGACATCTGGAGAAGTACCCAATACTAGCGCAACTGACTTTCTGACTAAACAGAAATCATTCTTGGAAGACAGCCAATGAGGATACAGGGGAGAGTCATGGTTTGAATCACATGTCCACCTTAAACTCATGTGTTCTAAATGCTTATTCCCAGTCAGAGGCAATTTGGGAAATGGAGCCTTGTGTTGTTGAGGGTGGGTTTTGGGGTGTTATAATCTAGCTTTCCCCTTGCTAGAAGAGCTCAGCTCACTCTTGCCTCAAACTCACAGGGATCCTCCTACCTCTGACCCCTAAACGCTGGGATTAAAGGTGTGCACTACCCCAAGAGCTCAGCTCACTCTTGTGCTGTTATTTACCACCACCTGTGGCAAGGAGGTGATGTGTACCTTCTGCTTATGTCATACTTTTCCCTGCCATCATGAAGTTACCCCTCCAGACTGTACCTAAAATAACCATTTCCTCCCATCAGCTGCTTCTGTTTGGGTGTTTTCCCTACTAATGCGAAGGCTAAATGGACAGTCAATATTTTGGCTCTTGCCCCATTTTCCTGTAGGGGAAAATGGCACACTCTAAAAGGGTTCTTCTATAGCTTCAGGAGGTCACCTCGCCTCCTGGGTAGAGAGACAACAGAAAGCCCACAGGTTGGACTCTAACATGCTACAAAGAGGACCGTCAACCCAGCAGGATGTCCTTTGCTTCCTAGGAAGCCACATGGTCAGGAGCTTGACCAATCCCACCAGCACTACTAGAACTAAGAGTTGAGGCTCCTTCTTACATTCCTAAGAATAACCCTCAGCCAGGCGTGGTGGCACACGCCTTTAATCCCAGCACTCGGGAGGCAGAGGTAGGAGGATTGCCGTGAGTTCAAGGCCACCCTGAGACTACATAGTGAATTCCAGGTTAGCCTGGGCTAGAGTGAGACCCTACCTCAAAAAACAAAACAAAACAAAACAAAACAAAAAAGGGGCTAGAGGCCCTGGTGTGCCCATTTTAGGGCTGGAGAGATGGCTCAGCAGTTAAGGCACTTGCCTCCAGTGCCTAAAGCCCCAGGTTCAATTCCCCAGGACCCACATAAGCCAGACCCACAAGGTGGTGGCCCTGGTGCTCTCTCTGTCTTGAAAATGAATAAATAAAATATTAAAAAAAAAGAATAACTCTCATAGAGCCTCATGTGTGGTCCCTCTTAGGTAGGGAGAATACACCCTCATTAGCATGGAGGAAGTTATAGATTGATCATTACCCTTCTGTTCACCCAAACAACTTCTGGGACCATAGAAAAGGGGATTTATGGCAGGAGACTAGGGACTTGTAGAGAGAGGCGTCAAATATGACGAATGTAATTGGCAGAGGACTGGATACCACTTACCTGGGCTACATAATACACAATTATAGGAGAGGCACAAGCTATAAATAACCTAAGAAGGGTCATGAGACTTGTGGTCCAATGCATTTGAATATATGCCTCTTCCCAGCTCAGTAGCCATGCCTATACTTGGGAGTACCTTTCTAATAAACTTGCTGTACTTCTGTCACCTTACCCACGTGTCCCTGGTGCAAATCTTTGTTCAGGGACACAGAACCTGAAAATCCCAGCTGGTGCTTCCACCCCCAGACTCTAATATGCTCCTATAGAAATAATTTAAGAGCAGAAAAAAAAATACAAGCTGAATTTTTATACAAGTCTTTATTTACAACTTTTTTTTAAACAACTGTACACTTTGTTGTAGCCTTGAAAACATTTTTGTACTTGAATGGGAAAATATAGTTTGACCAAATCTTAACTTTTCTTCATATACATATATTATATGCTCACATATAAACACATATGTATAATTAATATAACAAGTTGGCAGTCATAAAATTAAAATGAATGACACCAAAAGGAATTTTTAAAAAATCCATCTTTTGATGGTTTCATGGACACTCTTTTTGTGACATTAGTTAAAAATTCTTATTGAAACTTTTGAAAAAGTCATTCATTTAGGAAAAACAGTGGGAGGATCCACTAATTTAAAGTTGTACATAAACTCAGTAAACAGGTGGGAAAATACTTGAAAACCATTATGCAAAATGTTAGTAAATTTATGTTGACTGAAGTGGACATCATTTTTACATTATAACAACAAAGAAAAACTGTGAAGCTGAAGATTCAATAGTCAACCAGAAAAAAAAAAAAAACCCTAGCATTACATCCCCCTTTTCCTTTCTCCAAACGCTAAAATGCAAGGTAGATAATCACTCTGTAAAACATGAAACCAGTAACAACCCATAGAACAATCAAAAATATTTAAGATCTGACTGTAAAACTTCAGGTGGGACTGTAGTCAATACAATTCCAATTCATTAACATGTTTTCAAACTCATCTTAAAAAGTTAAAAAGATACTACAGGGAAAAATTTTGGGCTGGAGAGATGTTTCAGTGGTTAAAAGTGCTTGCTTGCAAAGCCTGCTTGTATGAGTTCAATTTCCCAGTACCCATGTAAAACCAGATGCACATAGTGGTGCATGCAGCTGGCAAGAGGTTTTGGTGCTGTCTCCCCTTCATCCTCTGACTCTCAAATGATTTTTTTAAAGTTTTTTTTTTTACCTCTGAATTAATCAAAATAAGGCAATTAATTATGTTTGAATTTAAGATAGAGAATTGATGCACCAGGACTTCTCAACACCACAAATGATTTCCAGAGCATACACCATTTTGTGCATCCAGCTTTATGCGGGTATTGGGGAATTGAACCCAGGCCAGTATGCTTTGCAAGCAAGTGTCTTTAACTTCTGAGCCATCTCCCCAGCTCAAGTATGTTTGAATTTTATCCTTCATTACATTAACAGAAACTGGGTGCTATACCTAAGAGTGCAAATGTAGCTCTCAAAACACAAAAAAGGCAAAACAAACACTTGGAAATTACTTTCTGGAGTACAAAGCATTATTAACTATCTTGAGTAGGGGCTTAGTTTATCCAGGTTGACCTGAAATTTACTATGTAGTTTCAGAGTGGCCTTGAACTCATGATGATCCTCCTACCTCTACCTCTCCATGCTTGGATTAAAGGCAACTACAGAATTTTAACCACCAAAATTTGGGATAGCAATTTTTTTAGTATTTTTAAATATTTAGATTTTAAGTAAATTATAAAAGGCTATTAAACAGAAGCAAACCCTTATAAAAATTAAAAGATCCCAAATCATTAATTGGTACTCGTGTGCAATGATTTCCTGTATTTATCTTAAATTTGACTTGTTTCAAGCATACTGAAAATTACCCTTCACTAATGAGTTTTCGTAGAACACATCATGTCAAGCCATGAAGGCAATGAATGAGGCTGATTAAAGAGCACTATCCTGCCATTTGACCAGGAATTGTAGCAAGATTTTAGAGCTTGCTTGAAATTTGACACCACTTGTACAGATTCTGTTGCCTGATTACAAATCCCCCCCACCCCCCAGGTAGGGTTTTCACTCTAGCCCAGGCTGACCTGGAATTCACTGTTAGTTTCAGGGTGGCCTTGAACTCAGGGGGATCCTCCTACCTCTACCTCCAGAGTGCTGGGATTAATGCTGGGATTAAAGACGTGCGCCACCATGCCTGGCCTGATTACAAAATTTTAAAAAGAATAAACTATTGTGATTTTTCCCAGGAAGGCATCCACCAGGCATTAACCCAACTGCAAAGAATTCTGATTGGTATAGGACTTGTCTAGCATGGACAAGGCCTTAGGATGGATTCCCAGCACTGCAAAGGAAAAAAAAAAATCCATGGCCCCACCTATATAATTCCCTTATTTTCAAGCTAGGCAAGGTAGCTCATGCCTATAATCCTGACAGTCAGGAGGCTGAGGCAGGAGAATTGTTGTAAAATAGAGGTCAGGCTGGGCTAGCATGAGAGCCTGTCTCAAAAAAAAAGCCCCTTAATTTCATTTGAAAAGGTCAAAGACATGTTAGTACAGATGTAGTTAATCATTTCAGTAGTTGCAGAAAAACCAATCACATTTCAATGTAGGAAGCTATGAAGAAAAACACATTTTTTAGATACTAATCTATATTTGAGGTGGAAGAATGTTATTTTAGTGAGAAATGTTTAGACAGGCAGAAACAAATTGTTGGAGATACACAGATTTAAAGGTAATATGATAATAAGGTAATAGGGACTTGATAACTTTTAATTTTTATTTGAAAATAGATTAATATATTTATGTCAGTTTCTGCTTGACAATCATGTATTTTTTGAAGGCATATAAAGAAGAAATGCCTGGAGATATGACTTATGAAATGATAATTCTATCAACCGGAACATAATGAGAAGCTGTTTCTGAGAGTTTGCTAAGAAGACTGAACAGTACTGGCCATTGATTCTTCCAAGGTTGCTAATAAATGCTGGCACTAGGATTGAGAAGAAAAGACTTCTTCAACTACAGTGCTAAAATCTAAGAGTTGTAGTTGCCCTTGTTCTGTCTGCCCTTCTCTTCTGGCATCTTTATGCTAGGAGGAAAAGGTTCTGTAGCTCTAGTGTCAGATACTGCAGCCATTACATGTGACCAATTCTCCTGCCTCAGCCTCCTGTATGGTAGGATGACGAGTATGAACCACCTTTGATTTAAAACTGCCACACATGGCTGGCAGAACTAGTCTATAATCTACTCTTACCTAGACTGACAAGAAGCCAGCAGAAAATACTTAGAGACTTGTATATTCAAGTTAATTAGTACGAAATATTTTGACCTCATGTGTCTTTATCAATTTTTTGAGACAGATCCAGCCTGGCTTTGATTTTGCTATGTTGCCATTTCTCACTCTGAACTTGTTGATCCTTCTGCCTCAGCCTTCTGGGTGCTGGGATTTCTGATGAGTGTCACCATGTCTGGTTTTTAAATCTTTTACTCTAGAAAGGAAGAAAAAAGGAAACACTCTCCCTCAAAGTTGAGTACAGACTTCTTTATTTCAGTGTTGCTTTCTTCTAGGGGATTGTTGATCAGTATATATAAAAGAAAATACTATAATTCAGGTGTGTGTGGTATTATGCATTGACCTCAGACCAGGGCCTTGTAAATGCTACAAACATTCTGCAAAACAAATCTACACCCTAGCTCTTAAAGCAAAAACTTTTTAGAATAGAAAACCAGGTATTGTGTACCAAAAGCATACATTTTCTTTGCATGTGTGTGTATAGATGCATGTGTCCCATTTGTGTGACTGGGTAGACCAGAGAATGTTGGGGGTGTATTATCATCACACATTCACGTATTTCTTTTAAGAATGGGGGGGGGGGGCTCTCCCTTCACCCTGACCTGCTGTCTGTGAGTCCCAAAAGTTCTCTGCAAATGTGTGTGGTCACACCTAGTTTTTTTTAAAAAGCATTTTTATTTATTTATTTGTGAGCAGAAAGAGACAGAGAGAGGCAGAGAGAAGACACACCAGGGCCTCCAGCCACTGCAAGTGAACTCCAGACCTTTGTGCATCTGGCTTTATGTAGGGACTGGGGAATGGAACTCAGGTTGTTAGGTTCTACAGGCGAGCACCTTAACCACTGAGCCATCTCTCCAGCCCTACACCTAGGTTTTTACATGGGCTCTGGGGAGCCAAACGTCGAGGTCGCTAAGCAGAGAGGCCCTCATGAGTAAGCTACAAGTGCTCTTAACTGCTGTGCCATCTTCCCAGCCCAAAAAGCAAATTTATTTTTTTCAAGGTAGTAGCCCAGGTGGACCTGGAACACACAGTGATCCTCCTATCCATGCTTCCCAAGTGCTAGGATTAAAGGTGTGTGCCATAACACCTTTAAAAACACCAAAAGTTTTTTTTTGAGCAAATTTCTAGTCTTTGGCATGTGTAAATCACATAGTAACATAATAGTAATTATGTGTAAATAACATAACAAAAGTCTCAACACTTTTGGACTATAATTTGACTACTACTTTAGTGGTTTGATTCAGGTGTCCCCCATAAACTTAATGTGTTCTGAATGCTTGATCCCCAGCTGGTGGCAGTTTTGGAATTGGAACCTTGTTGGAGGTGTGTTGTTGAGGGCATTCTTATGGGGGTTATAGCAAGCTTTCCCTTGCCAGTTTTTGGCACACTTTCCTGCTTTGTTTGCAGTGCTGTGGTGGAGGTGATGTCCACCCTCTGCCATGATGGAGCTTCCCCTTGAGTCCATAAGCCAAAATAAAACCCATTCCTCCAAAAGCTCCTTTTGGTTGGGTTCTTTTCTGCACAGCGGGGAGAAAGTTAACTGCAACAACTACTATAATCATGTTTCAAAGAAAATTATGGTTAAACAACCAACTAACCAATCAACTTACAAAACAAAACAAAACAAAATAAACAAACATACAAAGAAAAAACAACAAACCTCTCAGTAGAACAAGCTGAAAACTTTGTCAAGATGAATTAAGATGGCTGGGAGATGTCTCAGTGGTTAAAGGTGCTTATTACAAAGCCTGTCAGTTCAGGTTAAAATCCCCAGTACCAATGTAAAGCCAGATGCACAAAGTGGCACATACATCTGATGTGTGTTTGCAGTGGCAAGAGGCCCTAGAATGCTTTCTTTTTCTCTCCTTGCAAATAAATAAAATATTAAGAAAAGATGAATTCAGCATGCCTTTAATCCTAGCCCTCGGGAGGCAGAGGTGGGAGGATCACCTTGACTTTTGAGGCCACTCTGAGACTACATAGCAAATACCAGGTCAGCCTGTGCTAGATCGAGACCCTACCTCAAAAAACTAACAACAAAAGAAAGATGAATTATGACAATAGCCAAGGTCCAAACAAAATGAAAAGCAAAACAAACCCTAGAAGCAACAAACAAAACAAAACAAAACAAACCCCAAACAAAAACAAAACAAACAATCACACCTGCCTGCCACATGCCACAGAACAACTATTTGCCTACTGGTCTGATCTTTAGTGCCTTTCCCATCAGCTCTCCCCCACTACTTTCAGGTTCTTGTCAGTTTCTGGATTGTAGCCCCTTTCTCCTCTTTTTGGATATTTGCAATGATGAACAAGCCATTGAAGTTTTCAGGTTTCTCTTTTAGGAGACAGACCTCCTAAAAGGTAAGAAAATCTTATTAAAGAAAGACAGTTTAGGGGTTGGGGATTTAGCACAGTGGATGAGCACTTGCCTACCAAGCAAAAGGCCCTGGGTTTGGTCCTCAGCACCGCACAAAAAAAAAAAAAAAGACAAAATCACAAAAAGAAAGACAGTTTAATTTTATTAATACAAACAACCCCTGAAAAACCAAGTTTCAAGTACATTTGCATTTGACAGCATTTGGTTTGCTGAGGATGTAGTTACGTGTTAGAGCAGTTGGCTAGGAGTGTATGAGGCTTTGGGTTCAATTCCCAGTGCATGCTCATGTACACATACATGTACACACACACACACACACACACCCCCTATGAACACAGAGTTAGATCTATGCTATAAGAGATTTTTGGGCAGGAGAGATGGCCTAACGGTTAAAGGAACCTGCTTGCAAAGACTGCAGACCTGGATTTGATTCCCCAGTACCCACACAGAGCCAGATGCACAATGTTGCACATGTGTCTCGAGTTGGTTTGCAGTAGCAAGAGGCCTTGGTGAGCCCACACTCTGTCTCTGTCTCTCAAATGAATAAAAATAAATTTTTAAAAAAAGTGACTTGGGGCTGGAGAGATGGCTCAGCGGTTAAGGCACTTGCCTCCAGTGCCTAAGGCCCTGGGTTCAATTCCCCAGGTCCCACATAAGCCAGACCCACAAGGTAGTGGCCCTGGTGTTCTCTCTCTCTCTCTCTCTCTCTCTCTCTCTCTCTCTCTCTCTGTTTGAAAATGAATAAATAAAATATATAAAAAAGTGACTTGTAGCTAGGTGTAGTGGTACACACCTTTAGTCCCAGCCCTTGGGAGCAGAGGTAGGAGGATCACCTTGAGTTCAAGGCCAGCCTGAGACTACATAGTGAATTCCAGGTCAGCCTGGGCTAGAGTGAGACCCTACCTCGAACCCCCATGGTGATAAAAAAAGACTTCTTAGTGTGACCAATAGCCCAACCCATTCATACCATATTTCTTCTATATTAGAACTTCAGAGTCATGACTTTAAAAAAGAAAATGCTCAAAGGTGGAAGAAAAAGTAATATTAATATAGTGCTATAAATTTTGGAGTAAAGTATAAACAACTTATTAATGATCAGAACAGTAAATGATATTGATGCTTACCTATACTAATGTACACAAACACACTATAGAATGAATGTACAGTAATCACTGTCTACAAATAGACAAATGAATAGACATTAGTGAGCTGGAAAGATGGGCCAGTGGTTGAAAGGCACTTGCAAAGCCTGATGTCCTGGGTTCGCTTCCCTAGTGCCCATACCAAGCCAGGTGCCCAAAATGGCATATGCATCTGGCATTCTCAGTGGCAGGAAGCCCTGGCAAGTCCATTCACACACATGCTCCCTCTGCTTTCAAATAAATAATTAAAAAATATGAAAAAGTAGACATTGTTTCTTTCCATTACTTCTATCACAATTGGTAAACTCACTTGTCAATTCAAAGCTATCTAAAGTCACAAGATGACAGGATAGCAAGGTCTCATCATGCTTTGGTAGCTTTCTGTTATTCACTTAGTTGTTCTTAAGAAACATAATTTTTTTCTTAAGATCAAAGTAGATATAATTCAGGTTTTGATAGCACCATAGGTATAAAATTTTGAGGATATGTATACCTCTGATTTCATCTTAGACCCTACAAACTGATTCTGAGCCTTATGATAATATATCAGTCATATAAAGGTTCAACTTGAATGTGTACTAATTACTTTTACCTTAATTATAATTATTTTTTGTTGGGGTTATTAAGTATAATCAAGGGGGGCATAAAATCAGTCTAAAGCTTATAAATTAGATACTGTTTGAACTATATAACTGTTGGGAAGTTTGTCATGACTTTTAGTTATAAATTTTTTTGTCATCAGCTGGGCGTGGTGGCGCACGCCTTTAATCCCAGCACTCGGGAGGCAAAGTAGGAAGATTGCCGTGAGTTCAAGGCCACCCTGAGACTACATAGTGAATTCCAGGTCAGCCTGGACTAGAGCGAGACCCTACCTCAAAAAACAAACAAGCAAACCAAAAAAAATTTTTTTTGCATCTCATCCAAACATAGTATCTTTAATGTCTTTAAAAAAATCACTAAATTAGACTTAGTAATTATTGCTCAACAGTTTTAAAACAAGATATCACTCACTCCCTTAAAAATATTATTTGCCCAGTTAATATTAATTGGAAAGCAATTAGTAATTAGTTTTTGTGTACTCCTTATTTACTTAAAATATATATATTTGCACATGTAAGGAAATGCCAAGGTCTCTTGCTGCTACAAACGAAAGTGTACTGGCTTTATATGGGTGGTTGGGAAATTGAACCTGGGCCAACAGGCTTTGCATGTAAGAACTTTTTTTTTTAATATGAGACCGAGTCTCTTTTTTTTTTTTAAACATTTATTCATTTTCAAGCAGAGAGAGAGAGAGAGAGAGAGAGAGAGAGAGAGAGAGAGAGAGAGAGAGAATGAATGAGAATGCACCAGGGCCACCACCTTGTGGGTCTGGCTTTATGTGGGTCCTGGGGAATTGACCGCTGAGCCATCTCTCCAGCCTGCATGTAAGTACTTTTAATCACTGAGCTATCTCTAGTTCCCTGTCTCCTCTTTAATGAGACAAATAATACTATCTGAGTATTTTATATTAACTATTACACAAGGAACATTTAAGAGAGTATAAATTTTCATTTAAGAATACTTCTATCTGCCTAAATATTTATTAATCAGGCCAGTTCTTATTTTAGTATCTATTATATTTCCTAGATTGGATTGCCTTAATAACCTCCTATTACTTTCTTCAACTTCTTTTCTCACTTACATATTGTATTCAAGCAACCTCAAAGTATATTACTAGAAAATATAAGAAAACAGAAAATTACTGAGAGACAAGTACAGGTAAATCCTGACATGTAAATTTCTAGGAATATACATATACACACAAATGTATGAGCATAAATAGGGAATATATATATATATAAATAAATATAATCACAACTAGGTTCAGGTCCCTTATTTTGCTAACAAACTAATGTCTCTTCTGTTATTTCAGTGCAATGGGATGAATCTAAGGATATTCATATTTGAAGTTAACATTAAATACAGATTTTATGATTTCCTATTCAAAGATAATATGATCTAATGAACGGTGGTTTTAAAATAATCACTATGCATTCCTTAATTCATCAATTATTTAAGAAATGGATGTCATCACCTTTGTGTTGTCCTTCATTTTATAAAAATATAAATAAAAAAGCTTTAATAATTTGGGGAAATCGGGTTAGGAATTATCTGTGTGTTGCCAGATATGGTGGCACATACCTTTAATTCCAAAACTTGGAAGGCTGAGGTAAGAGGATCACTGTAAATTCAAGGCCAGACTGGACTACATAGTAAGTTCCAAGTCAAACTGGGTTATAGTTGAGATACTTCTTCAAAAAAAATGACAACAAAAAATGCATAAATTTTATAAATTCTGATATTCATTCACTTTGTTCATTCATTCTTGCTGGGGACTGAACTTGAGGTCTTATGCATGTTAGGTAGCTACCACTGAGCTATATCTTCTTAGTTCCTTTTTTATTTAAAAAAATTTAAAAATATTTTTAAAAATTTATTTGCCAGCAAAAAGAGGAAGAGAAACAGAGAGAAATTGAGAGAGTATGGGCACAACATGGTCTCTTTATGCTGCAAACAAACACCAGATGCATGTGCTACTTTGTGCATCTGGATTTACGTGGATAATGGGGCATCAAACCCAGGCAAGCAGGCTTTGTGATCAGGCACCTTTAACTGCTGAGCCCAACTTTAAAAATGAGAAAGGGTTTTGTAAATTGCCCAAGCTGACCTTGAATTTGTGACCCCTTGCCTCAGCTTTCTATACAACTGGAATTACAGGCTTGTGCCACAGGCTTGGCTTCCTATTTGATTCAATACACTCTCTGTTTTTGAAAAAAGGTCTCACTATGTACATCAAGCTGACATCAAACTTGTAATCCCAGTGATTCAGCCTCCAGATTCAGGATCCAGCTGTGTGCCATGGTGACTAACTAGCTTGTTCGGCACATTGTTCTGCTCTGTTATACACAGGACACTCCACAGGCTTCACTGTTAAATACAAGACTGTATCAATCTCATGATCACTTGCAGGGAAAAAAAAAAAAAACTTCATATAATGAGAATGAAAAGTATAGATTTAGTTAGGGATGTTAATCCCAGCATTTGGGAGGCAGAGGTAGGAGGATCCCTGCAAATTTGAGGCCAGCCTGGGGCTACATAGTGAATTCCTGTCAGCCTGGAATAGAAGGAGGCCCTACTTAAAAATAAAAAAAAGTCCAGATAGTTTCCCATGATTTAATAAACAGACAACAAAAGGCATTTTGTATTATTATTGACAGTATGCATGAAACAGCAACAACAATAAAAACATAGTTGATAGTGAAAAATATGTCAAGCACTGCCCTTTAACTTTGAGGACCAAACGTATTCTTACCTGTAGTTGTAAGCCAGCAAGGTTTCTACCAGCTACGGCTGTGCATCTTACTTTCAGATAAATACCACATTTTTCACTGTTATAACATTCCTTAAATATGAGATCTGGACAAATGGAAGATTAAATGTACAGTTAAGAAAATCTCTTGAAATTTGAATTTCTGCTTAAAGATTTATGTCAATAATAGAACTTCAGCTAATTTTACTATGCTATCTAATAGAGATAATTCAATTTTGATAAATTTTGGACTTCCTTTTTTGATTATTAATTAGACAAATGGTTAAAAGATATGCCCCAGTTTTTGAAAGTTTTTAAAAAATATTAATATTAGTTGTTTTCATTTTGGATGTGATAAACTTACATTTACAGGATTTTTCTAAGTGTGTGTGTGTGCTTGTGTATGTAAAAGGTTGATATCAGGTGTCCTGCTCAATCACGCTCCACTTTATTGAGGTATAGTCTCTCACTTGAACCTACAGCTCACTGATTCAGTTATACTAGCATTCTAGCAAGGCAGCTTACCTGGGGGGGGGGGAGTCCCTTACCTAATTATTGGGATTGCAGGCGGCTGCCATGCTCCCTGGCATTTACATCAGTGCTGGGGGGTTCCAACTCAGGTTTCCATGCTTGTGAGCCAAGTCAAGTGCTTTACTTACTAAGCCATCTTCCTAGCAACTTCTTCCCTTTTTGAGACAGGAACTTATGTAACTCGGGCTGGCACTGAGCTCACTATGTAGCTAAGGATGACTATGAATTTTTGCTCCTCCTGCCTCTCTCCCAAGTGCAGAGATTACAGGCATGTGCCACCATGTCCAGTTTTATGAAGTGCTGGGGATCTAACCTAGGGCTTTGTATATGAAATGCAGGAGGCACTCTATCAACTGAGCTATATTCATAATCCTTAAATTTCTTAAGTATACATTGTAAACCATAAATGCTAGTTTTATTTTTTAAAGCAATTTACTTGGTTTTACCGAGAAGTCAACTGTTGGGGACAGCTCTCTCAGCCAGGCACAATGACCCTGTCTTTATCCCTTGCTGATGCCACATTGAAAAGAGCTAGTGTACTCAAGAAGCTTGTGAACAGGTAGCAATGTCACTGACCTCTGTATCAAGCTCCTCGTGCTTCCTAACTTCTAGGCGAGCATGCCTCATCACACGCCACCTCTTCTCTATTTCAGGTATAGCATGCTCCACCACAGAACACCTAAGAAGGACTGGAGAAATGACATGAATCCTGCCCAAAAATGGACAAGGGAAGACCTGTCACTGCCACTCTTGTTTTACTCTTGGCTTTCTGACACTAAATATATTTCTAAATATATTCAGATGCTATTTCAAATGAAAACCATGTTTTATTTTGTTTTTAAACAACATAAAATGTTTAGAAATATAATTTCTTCCACGTAATGAAAGTAACACATCAAACTTTAAAGAAACAGTAAAGAAGAGTAAAGGTTAAAAACACTAAAATTAGCATATAAAAGACACTGAAGAAAATCAGAACCTGGGACTGGGAAGAGGCTCAGCAGTTAAAGGTGCTTACTTTGAAAGCCTACTGGCCTAGGTTTCAATTCATAAGCCACCATGTATGTAAACCAGACACAAAATGTAGCACAAGAGTCTAGTCTTTGTTTGCAGAAGAGGCCCTGTCATGAATGCTTATGTGTGCACACACACATGAATAAACCAGAACTAAAAAAAAATAAAAGAAAATCAAAAGCAAAACTTCCTTCTCCCATCACAGACAGAATTCACTTGAGAGGAGTACAAGTGTCTTGTGTTTTTATTCTCCTCATTTTGCAAGTATAATCTTTCAACATCTTTATTTGACCAAGGGTGGGTAGGGTTAACGGTCTAATTTTTTTTTCCAAGGTAGAGTCTCACTCTAGTCCAGGCTGAATTGGAACTCACTCTATAGTCCCACATTGGCCTTGAACTCACAGTGATTCTCCAACCTCTGAGTGCTGGGATTAAAGGCATGCATCACCATGCTCAGCTCCAATTTGTTTTAAAAATGGTTCAACTGATATTCTGTTTATGAAATAAAGGTGGTATTTGTAAATTGTATTTATTTACATATGGATGTGTATATGTGTATGTATGAATGAATGAATATGTGTGTACACCAGGACCTATTGTCACATGTGCCACATTTGCATCCAGCTTTACATGGGTGCTGGGGCACTAAACCATGGCTGGTTTAACAGGAAACACCTTTAACCACTGAGCCATCTCTCAAGCCTCTATCTTAAGATCATTTTAATCTTTATCAAAACATGCTACATTATCTGGCCATGGTGGCACATGGGTAAAATCTCAATCTGTTGCAGAGGCAAGAGGATGGTTTTGAGCTCAGGTATTGGGGCAGGTTGGGCAACATAACTACACTGTCTCAAAACAAAAACAAGACCATGAGATCTGCTTAGCTCGATGAATTTTCTACACATGGCTCTCCATTCTTTTTTTTTAAAATTTTATTCATTAATTTGAGAGAATGACACACAAAAAGAAAGAGGGAGGG
>PVHP010004505.1:0-70920 GCA_004024765.1 Zapus hudsonius | reverse complement strand
TCTCTCTCTCTCTCTCTCTCTCTCTCTCTCTCTCTCTCTGTATCTCTCTACTTGAAAATGAATAAATAAAATATTTTTTAAAAAGAGTTATCCTTTAAAAAATAAATAAATAAACAATCCTTCCCCAACCATCCAAAGGTATACAAAGTTGATCCTTAAATACTGAGGAATAATAGAAAAATATCAAAGGGCTTTGTGTTCCACAACTAAACCATTATAAGAGCAGACAACTTGTATGTAGAGCGAAAACACTGCAGTTTATAACACGTATGTGTCAGGTCTGAGCCAAGGCTCGCCAGGCAGTGTGTGTGCATGTGTGGAGTTTGTGTATATGATATGTGGTTTATACATATATGTGTGCAAATGCATGTGACCTACGTGCACGTCCGTGGAGGCCAGAGGAGAATGTCAAGTCCCCTGGTCATGCATCCACATAATTCTTTCCTTGAGATGGTGTCTCTCCCTCAGCCCCAGCGATCCTATGCAGACTATGCAGACAGAGGTTACAGGCGTGCATGGTAATGCCCAGCTACATGGTTCTGGGGAGCTAAACTTGATGGTTAAGCCTCAAGCTCTCTTAACTGCTGAGCCATCTCCCCAAACCCTAGATCTATTTTTTTTTTGTTTTGTTTTGTTTTTCAAGGTAGGGTCTCGCTCTAGCCCAGGCTGACTTGGAATTCACTATGTAGTCTCAGGGTGGCCTTGAACTCATGGCGATCCTCCTACCTCTGCCTCCTGAGTGAGTGCTGGGGTTAAAGGCGTGCACCACCACGCCCGGCTCCTAGATCTATTTTTAAAAGGTATTCAGGGATGAGATGTGCCTCAGGGGTAGAGCCCCTACCTAGCATGTGCTAGGTCCTGAGTCCTCGGAATCTGCAGCACCACAAAATAAAATTCATGAATGAAGCAAACAAGCCTGGATTTAGATTGTTGGTTTCAAATGCCCATTACACCACCACCACCTGCTGGCCAGAAAAGATATTAGAATAAAGTTGTATCCAAGAGTCTGGGTTTTATTAAAGGGCACTTTTAATGCTGTTCCCACCAACCATTCACTCAGGAAGGAAGCAAAGGGTCCCCATGACCCGCTCCCCACTCGGTGACAGTGTTGATGAGCCCAGTCTTGTACCGGCCATCACGGAGGCTATGAGTTCGGGTGCAATGGCCGGAAGTCAGCATTCAACAGCGCTTCTCCTATCCTCTGGCCCTTCTGTTCTTTCCACCTCCTGCTCCGCAGCATCTCTGGAGGGGTGACATGGATGTCCCATTTATGGCTGAGCATTTGACAGTCCCTTATTATAGGCTGTCTGACAAGCTGCGAGGCTCTGCAGCTGCCGCCGCCACTGCCAACAGAAGCTCCTCTGAGCAGAGCTGGCACAGACGTAGTTATTAGAGGGCAGTGTGCTGGGCACATCACGTCCACTTAGCCAAGCAACAGTAGGAGCGTTCCCACTAGGGCCTGCGACCTCCCCGGCCATGGACTTTGGACCTAGTTGACTTACAGACCCAGATGTGGTTCTTTCTGTGGAGCGGGCCCCAAATCCAACCGGAAGATGGATTGTTACTTCTTTTTTTTTTTAATATATATTTATTGTCCATAATGAGTTACATTATTTAGTGGGCAAACAATGCGTTGTTATCCCGAATTCCTCAACTCCCCCCCACCCCCCGTCCCCATCCCTGATCAGTTGGATATCCTCCTTCGTGGGCTGTCTGTATTAGTCCTTGTGGCAAGGGATCCTGGATATCCTAGTACTCAGCCCAGTCTTCCTGGCCCAAGTGTGTTGTTACTGATGGGTGCCATGCCTCTGGACAGTCTCCCCCACCTCGGCTCTCACAATCTTTCCGCCCCCTCTTCCGCTCAGTTCCCTGAGTCGTGGTGGGTGAGTATTAAGGCTGCTTTAATGTTGCGAGCTTAGGGGTCCTTGTGTCGAAAATCCTTGGTTTCTGTTGGATCGTTACTTCTATCACAAGGTATTTGTTTCATTTATGTAGAAGGAGACTTCCTCTGAAAAAATCTATTATTTCTAATATGTCTAGAAAATGCTTTACTATTCCAAAATTGACATTTTATCTATAAAAGCAGTTTTTGTGTAAATATTCTAAGGATTATATTTTACATGAAAACATTTTAGAAAAAATAAAATCAAGGTGCTTGCTTCGGCAGCACATATACTAAAATTGGAATGATACGGAGAAGATGAACACAGCCCCTGTGTAACGATGACACATTTGGAAAGACCCTTTTTGTTTGTTTGTTTTGGAAGGTAGGGTCTCATTGTAGCCCAGGCTGACCTAGAGTTCACTATGTAGTCTCTGGGTGGCCTTGAGCTCACAGCAATCCTCCTACCTTGGCCTCCCAATTGCTGGGAATAAAGTCTACTAATTCACACCTGGAAGCAGCGACTTGTGGTACATGGCCAAGCCTTAAGTTGGTCACTGTGGAAAGGGGGCAGTGCGATGCCACCCCAGGCCCAACACTTGGCCCAATAAAAAACGCTAGAATTCAAAAAGCTCAGTTAGTAGAGTGCCAGCTTGGCATGCTCAAAACCCTAGGCTCATTCCTCTGTATCACCCAAAACCAGGTGTGGCTGGCTCACTTCTACAATCCAAGCACTCAGAAGTAGAGGCAGGAGGATCAAAGTTGGACTGGAGAGATGGCTCAGCCATTAAGGCACTTGGCTGCAAAGCCTAAAGACCCTGGTTTGATTCCCCAGAACCCATGTAAAGCCAGATGCTTCTGGAGTTTATTTGCAATGGCTTGAGGCCCTGGCACGCCCATTCTCTCCCTCCTTCTCTCCCTCCCCCCTCTCTCTATCATAAATAAATAATTTTTTTAAATATTTTATTTATTAATTTTCAAGGAGAGAGAGAGAGAGAGAGAGAGAGAGAGAGAGAGAGAGAGAGAGAGAGAGAACACCAGGGCCACCACCTTGTGGGTCTGGCTTATGTGGGACCTGGGGAATTGAACCCGGGGCCTTAGACACTGTAAGCAAGTGCCTTAACCGCTGAGCCATCTCTCCAGCCCTAAATAAATAATTTTTTTTTGACATAGGGTCTCACTCTAGCCCAGGCAGACCTGGAGTTCCCTCCAGTCTCAGCCTGGCCTCAAACTCATGGGGGGCCTCCTACCTCTGCCTCTGAGATAAAAGGCCTGCACCACCTCGCCTGGCTAAAGTGTTTTTAAAAAAGAAGTTCAAGGTCATCTTTAGCCACCTAGAGTTCAAGACCAGCGTGGACTACATGCAACCTGCCCTTTTCAAAGGCCCTTTATTGAGTTCTCTTCAAATGCCCAGGGTCCTTGTGCCATCTGCTTTGTGACCATATTCTAACCTTGTGTCAGTACTCTGTCCAGAACATAAACCAGAGAGGGTAGTGGCTGGTTCAGGGTCACATGACCCCAAGCTATGCCATCTGTGGTGGGTGTAGAGCTAAGAACAGCTTTGCCCTTCCCCCTGGCTCTTATCAACTTGAGACAACAGTACTTCCAGTACTTGGGTAAGTTTTTGGATGTGAGCTGTGTCATAGCCTTTCTGAGATTCCGAAGCATCAGGAGCAATGTGTCTCCACGCACAGCATCTTTATTCAGTTTGTTGACTAATCCTTGCTTGTAATGCCTTGTAGAGGAAGTGCTTGGGTACAGCGATGACAGCATGTGAGCCTAACACCCATACTAGGTTTTTAAGGCTTAGAGCAACTTTAGTAGGTTAAGAGAAGGAAAGAGGAGGAGATATAGAGAGCTCTCACCATGAGGGAGGTGAGGGGGGGGGGGAAAGCCCACCCTGTGACCCAAATTGGATATAGATTCTGAATGGGGGTGAGCTAACCAGCCACGACACCAACCACAATGTCGGGATCAGATTTAAACCTTTCAAGAATGCTCCTTTCTGGGGAGGGGCTCAGGTTGTTTGTGGAGAAACAGATCTAGGGAATTCCTTTAAGCAAGAGATAAGGAGAAGCCATAATCTCTGACCTCTAGTGGACACTGTAAAGACAGGCCCAGTCATTCCTGCTGTTTACTTTGGGGCCCAGTCACCCTAACTGCCTTAATCCCCCTTCTGAAGAAATAACCCTAACTGTGGTGAGGGAATTAAGCTTCAGGCCCTTCTATTTTGTCTTCCTACTTTGTCTTTCAGATCGCCATGAGGTTATCTCCAAGGAGGTTCTGGAGCTGGACCCTTGGGAGAACCAGTGGAATGTTGTTGCTGTCAATGTCCTCATGCACGACAGTTACGATGTCTGCCTGGTAGCCAGGATGAACCCCCGAGACCTCATCCCACCACCCCCAGATCTGGTGGAGGAAGGTGGTGAGCACTGAGGCCATGGCCCTGTGTGGCCCTGTGCGCAGCAGGAGGGGAGGGCGCAGGTGCTTCCCAGCCTGGTAGGGTAGAGAGGACGGTGCTGGACAGATGGCAGGGGTAGGACACATAGGACACAAGAATGTGGGGGAGGAAGGCAGTCTGCTCTGCTGGGAACTCAAGAACAGCACTGCCAAGAGAGGGCCTCTCAAAGCAGGTGAAGACCTGTGGGTGAGGTGACGGCAAAGACCCTGAAGTGGAAAAGCTGGACCACACGGCCTGGGCACAGTCTGCTGATGAGTGACCAACACTTGCAAGAGAAGGGACAGGCCTAGGCCTGGCCAGGGGAGTCGCCTCCAGTGGGCACTGACGGGAGGCTTTCCTGGAACTGTGCCTTGCCTCAGTCTGTCCATCAGTCTCCTTCCTCATCCTACAGCTCCAGTGCCCACAGCCGCCAGGCCCTGGCCACACGATCGTGCCCAGAACCCAGCTGTTCTACAATGAGCAGAACCTTCCGCCCAACCTGTCAGTGCCCTGGACACTCTGAGCATCTCGGGGTTGCTACTGACTCGACTTGCCCAGGGCCTCTGCCCAGCTCTCAGCCACAAGCACCTCGCACAGGTTGGCGCTGGCTGAGCACAGCAGGCTTAACCACCTGACCCTCACAGAGAGGCCCTGAGGAAGAGAAAGGGCCAGCTGCCCGCCTGGAGATCCCTACCCAGGGTGGGAGGGAGGTGGGGACACCACTTCAACCCACAGTCGACATAATGAGCCCCTCCCAGAGGTATTTTAGGGTGACACACAGCTGATAGACCTTGATGACTCGTCAACTTCCAGAGTTCCTCATTGCGCAAAGCTCCTTGGAAGCAGGCATGGCAGGTGAATTCCATGGGATCTTCCCAGAGGATGGCATCCCTGCACCGAGACAGCACCTCTTTGGGTACACATTGTGTCTGTGACGAATGAGCTATTGTCCCTAGGTTTCAGCAGCTATCCCTGGCAAGAGAGGAGGCCTAATAAAACTGGAGCCATTTGGAACTTGTTTCTGACACGCAGAGAAGATCTCGGGGGTCCAACATAGGTCATCCCCCAGAAGGCTACACACCTGGAGATTGTCCCCAAGCCTCAGCTGCAGGACTATGAAGGGTCTTTGGGTAACCAGAATAGCATTTCTAAGCCTCATGCTGACCCCTAGTGGAGGGGTCTCGCTCTAGCCCAGGCTGACCTGGAATTCACTCTGTAGTCTCAGGGTGGCCTTGAACTCACGGCAATCCTCCTACCTCTGCCTCCCCAGTGCTGGGATTAAAGTCCTTCCCGGCTGATGTGGGTTCCTTTTCTAGCAAAACAGTCACTCCTATTGGCCAAGGCCTTAAATGACAGGTAGGGTGGCTGTCTTCTTGAGTTCCTCTTCACAGGTTCATGATGCTCGCTCACCCTCCTGAGTGTGCAAGAAGCTCCCCTGTCACCCTGGATCACAGAGGCTGGCTGGTGCCTTGGGGAGCCTCGACTTCAGGGAGATGGAAATGCGGTTTGAGTTGGTTTCCAATCCCCCCACACTTGGCTCCTCTAGCCACCATGATAAGGATGTCCTGGGGTCTGTGGTCCCTGGGGCCGAGGAGAGACCACCACCCACTTAGGAGCTAGGACACCATGGCGAGCCCTTCTATGAGGAATGTCATGATGGAACTTCTCAGAGTGCTGAGGGAGAACAGGAGAGTGGCTCTGAACTGGTTCCACACTGGAGCCCAGAGGACTTCTCAAACTTGTTCCTCAGAACCCCAACATCCTACGGGTGCCTCCTGGTTTTCAGATGTGAATTTCCCTTTAAGTCTACATCCACGCGTGGGTGCTTGCTCCCTTCGTGCTTACCTTCAGGTCTGGGTGCTCTTTGACAGCCTTTCATACTAGTCGTTCAGAACAACCCACATGCTAGAATCTTCTCTGTCATTGGAGGTGTTCAGGTACTGCTTGGAAGGCTCAGAAAACTTCCACTGCTCCCATGGTTCTTATCCTTGTGAGGCTGGGCCAGAAAACACAGTAAGGAAGTAATTTGGATGCTGGGCTGATAAGACTGCAGCTGTCAGCCCTACCGGCTGGGTGAGGCGGGGTGACTTCGCATTGTTCTCGGGTGACTTTTTAATGAGCAAATGCTCTCAGCGCAATGAAACATTGCCTGCACTTTGGTTTTCATATTGCAAGCCAGCGTGCATTTTGGTTGAACAAGGGTCTCCAGAGTGTGTGCAGAGTGGGCAGTGGCCGGCCACAGTGAGCACAGAGGACAAGCAGGTGGGGAGGTGGGCAGGGGCAGCAGTGGCCCTTTCCTGGTGGCAGAAGCTCAAGCCCTGCTTTTGACAACTTCTCATCCCACAGAAGGCAGAGGCTCAAAAGTGGTATCCTGTCATTTCAGTTGTTTGAGAGAGGTCTTTGCACTATGTAGCCCGAGCTAGCCTTGAACTGAAGAGCCTCTGGTCTCAACTTCCTGAGTTTACAGGCGTGAACCACCCAGCTGTGAAGTCCCATCTCCTGAGGGCAAGAGCCAACCAGGCTCAGCAGGCAAGGTGCCAAGAGCCTTGTTTCTTGGGTTCCCTTCCCCTCACCACCATAACGAATTACCGCAGACTTAACACCCTAAAACAACACAGATTAGTGCCCTCACCGCTCTGCAATCCAGGATACCCTCTGGATCTTCTGCTTTGTAGGCAAACACCTCAACCACTAAGCCATCTCTCCAGCCCTCCCCTCTGGATCTTAATGAGCTGAATTCCAAGTGTTGGCAGGCTGCCACCCTTCTGGAGATGTGCCCATTTCTGCCTCCAAAACCCACTGCCATGCCTCAGCTTGAGGCCCCTTCCTCAGTCTCTAAAGCCTCAGCTCTTCTCTGACTCCCTCCCACTGGCCCACCGGCAAGATCCAGGAGACATTCCTTCCTTAATAGCTGGCTTGTGTCCTCAAGCCAGTGGTAACCTTACTTCCTCTCTGTCTCGTAGCAAAACATATTCAGTTCTGGAACTGAGATGTGGTGTGTTAGCAGAGCCATGATTCTGCCCTTCCAATCCCTAAGAATGGGAGAATACAGTGTTTGCAGGAACATGACCCCAGGGAGAGATAAGGGTGTGAACACAGTAGAGGGAGCTGGGTGAGGCAGGAGTGTGGCGCTGGCTGGGAGCTGCCTCTCAAGAAATGCTGGTGCTCACCTTTAATCCCAGCACTTAGAGGCTGAGGTAGGAGGATCACTGTGAGTTCAAGGCCAGTCTATGACTACAGAGTGAATTCCAGATCAGGCTGGGCTAGAATGAAGCCCTACCTGGGAACCCTAAGAAAATAGAATGAAACTTGTTGGCAGAAAGAACTGGGTTATAGACAGCCTTGCAGTGTCCCAAGCTAGCCTGCCTCTGGCCTTTCCAAGTTTGTGCACCAACCTCTCACATACCTTTGTGGGCACGCCTCAAGTCTCCTTGACAGTGATGCAAGATGGGGCAGGGTGTCATAAGTAGGAAGTAGGGATTCGCAGAGTGGCAGGGTCACAGGACACCATCCAGCCTGGGCTGCTAACTCTGGATCTGATTGAACACTCAGAAGTCGAGTTGTATCTACTGCATCCCAAAAGGAGCCAGGCAGGCAGAGCAATCAAGTCTGACCTGCTGGAAAGACTTCTCGTGCTAGGGACAGTTGCTGCCTCATCAGACTTTCATGATTGTCCTATGGGACCTACAATAAAGCCCTGTGAGGGAAAATGTTGCATGATCTCTTTTCTGGGGAGACACTGATGAGCGTTTGCTCCCCACAGAGTCAAAAGTCTCAGTTTCAAAAAGGAAGAGCCTAGATCCACCTCGAGCATAGATCCGATAGACCCGCCTGCAATGTGAGGAAAGCCAGAGAATGCAGTCCTATGGTAAACCTCCCACACCTACCTTGCAGGGGCTTCTGGAAAGACTCCTCAAGGCTGTGCTCAGTGGATCCTAGAACAGCCTTAGGGGGCCTCGGCTGGCCTCATGCTGGGGCCCATACGCTCCAGATGAGAGAGAAAAGAAGATTCCCTAGAAAGACTGTGCGAACCCCAAAGCAATTAGAGACCCTGGATGAGATACTGGTGAGAGGCTGGAGCATGAGGTGTGAGTCCGTGAGGAGGAACATGCAGGTAGAAACATGAAGCAACGATTCCTAAGGAAGCAAGAGGAGGAGGAAAAGGAACTTACTGCGCGTCACTTGAGTGGGAATGAACTGCTTGACATAGTCATATCTAAGCACCAAGTGACGTCCCCAAAGAAAAGTCACTGTTTGAGGAGCATGGAGGAGGAGAGATGTAGAAAAGCTAAGCTGACAGCTAACCAAGCTACACCTAATCAACAAACCGAGAAGTAGCAGCAAGTGCGGGTTATTTACAAACAGGGTAACTGCCCCAAACAAAGCCAGACTGGCCACCTGCATCGTTAGCATTCTGGGGTTTTTTTTCTTTCTGTGCATATACCAATCTGTAAAATGGTGACCATTTAACAGTCACGCTGTATTGAATCCATCCTCCCTCACAGTACACATGTGTTGAACTATTACACTGAACACAGTATGTATAGTTAACATATATTAATAAAAAATAAAACAGACGAAAGAAGTCTCAGAGCCTCAAGGTTTCTCTGTGGAACAGCTTGTTGGGTCAGGGCTCAGAGACACCAGAAGACATGATGCTTACACTCAGGCACAGGTTCCCGGTGGACAGCCTGCCTATTAAGCCAGCTACGTTCAGCTCTAGGCTTTGATCGCCGGCCCCCATCTTTCTGTTTGCTCTGAGAGCCCCATGTGGCTACAGAGGTCAGAGAAAGAAGGAATATAATTAATTTGCCATGAAGTGGACTTATTGATCGTGTGGGGTAAATAACCAAGTGCTGTGGGCTGCTTACTCCAGCAGCCCACATCTGGCCCCTCAAGCCAGCTTCTCTCCTAGGGTTGTTCTTGTATAGCAGGCCAGTCACTACAACTTTTGGTCAAAAAATGGGGACAGGCGGTTCTATCTAATCTTTGACCTGGGGATGGCTTTCCTAGGAAACCTAATACCTCCGCTGAGACTCCATGCCAGGAGTTTGAGGCCAGCCTACACTACAGCCTGAGCTAGAGCGAAACCCTGCCTCAAGAAAATCAATCAATCAATCAATCATGAAGCCTGAAGCTGACGTGGTCCAGCTGCTGTTCTCCCCAATTTCCAACAGCACAGAGATTCACTCATCGGCGTTTTTACCTCTTCCAGCACCAGGCTGGCACTGGTGCCCAAGGGATGCCAGCTCAGGGAACAGTCTTGGCCATGGACACTCAGGCCCTATCATCTGCCTGGGACAGAGCTGAAAGTGTGGCAGACCACACCAGGGTGGAAAACAGGCTCTCTGGAACATTTTGGGTGCAGCACAAATTGACAAGACCTGTTTGGAGGGAAACTTGACAACGTGACCAATTCCAAATACTTTTTTTAATTTTTTATTTTATTTATTTGAGAGAGAGGGAAAAGGGGTGTGCCAGGGTTTCTTGCTACTGCAGACAAACTCCAGATGCATGTGCCACATTGTGTATCTGGCTTTATGTGGGTACTGGGGAACGGAACCTGGGCCTGCAAGCTTTGCAAGCAAGTGCCTTTAACCACTGAGCAACCTCCCCAGTCCCCAAACACCTGAATTATTTGACCCAGTAATTTCATTCCTGAGTTTGTCCAACAGACTCCACAGGTACATGGAGAACCCTCCCACGCCAGCGAAGACTGGAAGAACCATGGCGCCCACTGTCCTTTCTGCACCAGGCACAACCTGCAGTGTCCCCACGGAGCCAGGAGTATGACTGACGGCAGAACTGACTTCAGGACTCAAGGCAGGACCACGGAGGATGAGGACGTGTCTCTACAGGAAACTCCACTTGTGTGAAACAGCAGGAGATATATGGGCAGATGAGCTTGTGGGAGCACAGAATCTTCTAGAATGACACACACACACACAAAGAAGAATTGGGAGACTGCACATAAAGGAGACTTTTTAGCTTATGGTGTATCAGTTACTTTTTCATTTCTGGGACAAAATACCTGACCAGAAGCAGCATATGGAAGGAAAGGGTTAAATTTGGCTTACAGTTCCTTTTTAAATTTTATTTATTTGAAAATAGAGAGCCACCACTTTGTGCATCTGGCTTTACATGGATATTGGGGATGTAGATTCAGACCACCTGGCTTTGCAAACAAGTGTCTTTAATGGCTAAGCCATCTCTTCAGCCCATGGCTTACAGTTCTGAGTAGAAGTTTCATCACAATAAGAGCAGGAAGCCAGCATCACATTAATTAAGCACAAGCAGAAAGAAAGAGAGAGGGGGGAGGAGGAAGGGAGGCGATAAACTTTTTTAAAAAATACTTTATTTATTCACTTTCTAGCAGAGAGAGCGGAAGAGAGAGAGCACCAGGGCCACCATCTTGTGGGTCTAGCTTATGTGGGTACTGGGGAATTGAACCCGGGGCCTTAGGCACTGAGGGCAAGTGCCTTAACCACTGAGCCATCTCTTCAGCCCCACGTGCTTCCTTCAGCAAGGCTCCTCCTAAAGGTTCCACAACCTTCTGGAACAGCTGGGGATTAAGAATTCAAACACAAAAGTTGATGGAGACATTTAAGCCACTGCAGGGTGCATCCATCTGAAATGCATGGCTTTTTGCATGTGCATCAAAGCAGGTAAGAAGGCTGCTGCTGACGCGGAGAACTGGAGCCTTTTTGTGTGGCTGGCTGGGGGTGAGATGGCCCCCAATGTGGAGTGCAGTGTGGCCATGAGTCCCAGCAAGTCTCCTTCTGGATATATTTCTCACAGAATTGAAAACAGGGATTCAAACATGTGTATGTCAATTTCACAGCCACGTTACTCTGGAGAACCAAAGGTGGAAGCCACGCAAGTGTCCATCCCCACAAGGATGGCAGAATGCAATCTGTCCACACCATGGGGTGCGACTCGGCCTTGGAAAGAATGGGAGTCTCACTTTTTAATGAGCATGCTCCCATATTAATGCTACTCTCGCTTGTGGCAGAGAAACTTCCAGAAGGTGGTGACCACCTGGATGGCTCAAAGGCACCACAGTGCTGAGAAGCCACAGCGGAGTGCTCAGCACTGGGACATCTCTATCACACCTTCCAAGGCTCAGGGCCTGTTACAGAAGAGGGGGCGGAAAGAATGTAAGAGCCAAAGGGTAGGACTGCTTGCAGTGCAATCTTCCAGACACAAAATGGCCTTGATACTTATGACCTTGCAGTGCCTGACACTACCACCACCAGACCGTCATCACAGGAAGAAAAGATGATGAAACAATATAGAGACTAATTGGGGGGGGGGGATATGATGGAGGGTGCATTTGATAGGGAAAAGTGGAGGTGGGGAGGGAATTATCATGGCTTATTGCCTATAATTATGGAAGCTGTCAAAAAGTTTAAAAAAGCTGGGCGTGGTGGCGCATGCCTTTAATCCCAGCACTCGGGAGGCAGAGGTAGGAGGATTGCCATGAGTTCAAGGCCACCCTGAGACTACATAGTGAATTCCAGGTCAGCCTGGACTAGAGCGAGACCCTACCTCGAAAAAAAAAAAAAGTTTAAAAAAGAATGGGATTCTGGGCTGGAGAGATGCTCAGTAGTTAAGGCACTTGCCTGCAAAGCCTAATGACCCTGATTCAATTCCCCAGTACCCACATAAAGCCAGATGCACAAAGTGGTGTGTGAATCTGGAGTTCATTTGCAGTGGCCAGAAGCCCTGTTGCACCCTCTCTCTCTGCTTGCAAATCTATCTATCTATCTATCTATTTTTTTAATGGAATTCTAACACCTGCTACTGTATGGATGAGACTTAAAGTACAATACACTAGTCCCATGAAGATGGGACTGTATGACCCCACTTGTATATGTTAGGGCAAACTCAGATAGGTCATGGGGAGTTAGAAAAACTGCCAGCCTGCCAATCCCAATCCAGAAAGAAAAAAAAGACAATTGAGACAAATGGACTTATTTTACCACCAGCAGACCAGCAATGTGAGTACTGTGTTGAATAGGAATTCACAGGTGAATCGGCTGTTAAGTAAAACTGGTGACAATGCTTTGTAGGATGTGTGATGCCTGTAAGTGGAGTAGAAACAACCAAGAACAAAATGAGAAAGAAATGAGCCGGGCGTGGGGGTGCACACCTTGAATCCCAGCACTCGGGAGGCAGGGTAAGAGGATCACTGTGAGTTCTAGGCCAGCCTGGGACTACAGAGTGAATTCCAGATCACCCTGGACTAGAGTGAGACCCTACCCCCAAAAAAATAAAAACAAAAAAAAAAATTTTTAAAGGTTTGGAGAGATGGCTCAGTGGTTAAGGCACTTGCCTGCAAAGCCTAATGACCCAGCTTTAATTCTCCAGTGCCCACGTAGGCAGATGCACCAAGTGGCGCATGCACCTGGAGTTCATTTAGCAGTGGCTAGAGGCCCTGGAACACCCATTCTCTCTTCTCTCTTCTTGCAAATAAAATAATTTAAAAAATAAAAACACTGGAAAGAAGAAACAATTTCACAATCCCACATTCCTCTCAGTAAGATGTAAAGTTGTCACCCCCAACTGACCCCTGCATCTGACACCAGCAAAAGAATACTGTCCTTCTCAGGACACCATTCCCTGGGCTAGAAGCCAAGTCTGTACAAATTTTAAAAGATAAAAGTATCCAGAGTATATTCTCCAACTAAAACACACTTCAAAATTAAATTAGAAATCAATTACAGTTAGGCATTTGTTAAATCCCCAAACAGTAGGAAACTGAAAAAGCACTTTTAATTACCCAAGGGCCATTTAAGAAGAGATCACTGGGAGAGAGACTTGATGTAAATTTAGAATTCTCCCAAATTAGCCTCCCATTCAGTACAAACTCCATGAAAACTTCAGAGGTAGTTTGTAGAAGTTCACGTCCCAGTTCTCAAGTGTACCTGAAGTGCAGTGTTTGATAGGCTTTCTGAAGAAGAGGAAGGCTAGAGGGTGTGCCTGCAAAGCCTGTTGGCCCAATGGGTTCAATTCCCAAACCACCCATGTAAGCTGTTTGTGGTGCCCACACATACACACAAACACAGATTTTTCATTTTATTTTTTTTATTCTTATATTTTTTTGGTTTTTCGAGGTAGGGTCTCGCTCTAGCCCAGGCTGACCTGGAATTCACTATGAAGTCTCAGGGTGGCCTTGAATTCACGGTAATCCTCCTACCTCTGCCTCTCGAGTGCTGGGATTAAAGGCCTGCGCCACCACGCCCGGTTTAAACACAAATTTTTTAAATTTTTAAAAACTATTTTACTTGTAAGCAGAGAGACAGAATGGGTGTGCCAGGGCCTCCAGATGCATGTGCCACTTTGTGTATCTGCAGGTACTGAGAATCAAACTCAGGTTGTTAGGCTTTGCAGGCAAGCACCTTAACCACTGAGCAATCTCTCCAGCCCCTAGTTTTTTAAATGGACCCTTCCAACTCTAAATTCCGAGGCCCCACAAGGTAAACTTGAAGGCAAGTGTGCTCCTTGAGTTCATGAAACAAGGGTGTAAGGAATGCTAGGAAACGGATCCCAAAGCGGCGTGAGGAGACTGGCTGCAGGAGGGAACACGGTGTCCCACAGCAGGACAGAGGAAGAGGAGCAGAGACCCAGGGGAAGGACAGGGAGAGGAAGGCCAGATATGGCGATTTGTGGAAAGCGATGTCTGAGCACCAGGCCCGTGGTGAGGGACCACAGTACATTCTCTCTTCCTCCAAGAGCGGAGTGCGGCCTTGAGCCAAATGCGCCATCATCTGGAATGACTGCATATTCTGTGCACAGACTGTGATTCTGATTCCAGATACCCAGGAAATAAAAACAGTTACCCAAAGATGTGAGTGTGAATATTCAGAGCTTGACTAAAAATAGCTCTGAGCTGAAAAGAGCCTGTGTTCCTCAGCAAAGGAACAGATGGGCTTTGTAACTAGCACAGATGAAGGGTGGATCTCCCTAAGCTCGGTGAGAGGATGCCACAGGGTGGCTTCAGTGTTTCAGAACAGGTGTCTTCGGTGACAGCCACCAGAGCCGTGGTCCCTGGGGAGGTCTCACCTGGGAATGGCACAGTCCCCAGCGGTACAGATCCTGGTTGTGGCTACAAGGGGTACACAGATGTACACATGAGCAGGCTGTTTCTTCTTCACATTGTATTTTCTGCAGTGTCAACAATATCCTAGCCTCCCTTGTACCTGCGTGTGGCTACACACTCACTCTTGACCTAAGAAATCTAAGGGGACAGTGTGTGTGTCCATCTTCTAGAAAAGACCATCAGAGGAAGGAAGTGTGACTTTCCCCTTCCTACTGTAGAGAACGTAGGCCCATGGCTGGCATCTCAGTAGCCATTTTGACCATGAGGTAACCTTGGGAGTGCAAGGGTCACCTGAGGAGCCTATATAGGAAAGAAAGCAGAGGGGGAAATTTAATCTGATGACAGTTTTTTGCTGTTGTTTTTGTTTTTCGAGGATCTCACTGTAGCCCAGGCTGACCTGGAATTCACTATGAAGTCTCAGGGTGGCCTCGAACTCATGTAATGTATGCACTGCTACGTGCCAGCTTCTGATGACAGCTTTAAGCCCTACACCTTGATCTGTCTTTGCCAAAAGCATGTCTACCTTTTGACTTTTCAGGTACATGGGCTGCAAAATCTCCATGTTAGCCAGGGGAGCCACCTTTGTCCAGCTCATTACCACATCCTCCCCTTCTCCCAGACTGTTTCTCTGTATGACCTGTTTGACCGATGGCTAGTCACCGACACCCACTCTAGTCTTCATGGTAATTAGCCAGTATGTAGCTGCCTATGATAAAACTTCTCCGCCACCTTTTCAGAGAAGTGTGCTCATGGGACTAGGTGATAGCCAACGAGATGTGAGCAGAACGTGCTGTTTCCAAGTTGGGCATTAAAAGAACATGGAGCTGGGCATCAGCTCCAGCACCGGGAAAGCTGAGGCAGGAGGATCACCATGAGATCAAGGTCAGCCTGGGCTAGAGTGAGACCCTTCATCCCCCAAAAGAGAAGGGCATGCCCACTCTGTCTTTGCCTCCGGGCCCTTAAATTGCAGACATGGTGGCAAGCCATATGGATTTTGTGGCCATGGCACACCCCAGTTGGGAGTGGCCCCAAGACAGAGCTTGAGTGTGGTGCTGCCACCATGGCGTTGGGTTTTTGATGCCTATTCTGCTGTTGTCTGTTGAGACAGGTCCTTACTATAAAATCTAGACTGCCTTGAATTTACACCATCTTCCTGCCTCTGTCCCTGAAAGCCAGGATTGCGAGTGTGAGTCACCCTGCCTGGCTGTTTTTTGTTTTTGTTTTGTTTTTTGTTTTTTTAAATCTCTGAAGCTACAGACAAATCTACGTGCTAACTAAAGAGCAACTGCCCTTGACCTTACTTCAGGGATCACACTGCAGTGCCCACCCTTAAATGGTCTTTGCTTAATCCTGCTTCCTGCTCTGTCCTTTGGAAAACTCCCCCACACTCACAGAAGTGGCTTGGCACTCTTTTACTCCTCGCTCATCTGAGCCCCAAACTGATTCACGCTTATCTCCCCACCCCCACATTAACTTCTAGAACCTCAAATTCTGTTTAAACAAACATTCTCTCACACACACTCAGCACCTGTGCTCTTCCTGACTTCCTTGACTTGGGCACATGGAGTAATGACACCATCTGTCAAAAGCCCAGGCCACACACCCAGATTAGGGACCAGGCACACTTCAGTGCAGCCTAAAGGGGTGAAAAGCCACCATCACTTGGCTAACATCTGGTATGCACCAATATACACCCAAGACTTGTAAGATCTTCTAATTTTCAAGAAAATATAACACCATGGTTTCTTTTGGCACTCTCCAGAGTTCCAAAATAAAACATAAGCTATTTCCCACAAATATATAGTTAAAAGTATAGAGCTGGGGCTGGAGAGAGGACTCGGTGGTTAAAGGCGCTTGTAAAGCCTGATGGCCAGGGTTAGACAATGTGACCCATGTGTCTGGAGTCCTTTGCTTGGGCAGGAGGCACTGGTGCAGCCATACTTTTCTCTTTGTCTCAAATAAGACATTACATTGTAAAGCAATGACAGATCAATGTGTCAGGCAAAAATTTAAAAACCTCTCTTTATGACTTAAGCAATACAACTCGTAGCAAAAACAATTCACTACACTATTTTAGTCCCTGCCGACCGTACTGTAGTTTCCTTCTGTACCTGGGGGGGGGGGGGGTGGCTGGAGCCGTCTTCCCGCCCTTTACAGTCTGTGCCACCATATCCAGCTTCCCAGCTCAGCCTAATGGGGCTAAATCGTGTGTTGATTCTTCAAAGTATTAATCTTCCGATGCAGCACTCACTCACTAGCTCTTTGTCCCTGTAGGGTCATGACACAGGAACAGTATCACATTCTTTCAGAACCTTCTCAATTACACCCACATCAGTAAATGGTTGTTGGATTGTTTTGTAACTGTCACTGATACTGTGTGTGGTGTTGAACCCTCTGCTTTTATAAGCAGCAATTCCTTTTGAAATTTTATGACCATATAACCCGGCCCGATATTTTCCGATTCTCAGATTGCTTGCTGAAATACCTTTTGACCAGCTGCCTTAACCTACTTCAAACGCCAAACTTCAGGATCCAAGAAGTTGAGAGCTGGAGATACCCACGTTTGGGCATTTGTCTAACATGTTCGGGCCCTGGGTTTAATCCCTGGAACCCCTCCCACCTACACTCCCCCACACACCAAAAAAAAAAAAAAAGGAAATTGAAAGAATTAAAAAGTTCAATACAGCACTTGGGAGGCAGAGGAAGAAGGATCACTGTGAGTTCAAGACCAGCCCGAGACTACATAGTGAATTCCTGGTCAGCATGGGCTGAGACCCTACCTCGAAAATCCAAAAACAACAAAGCTTGAATTTGGATGCATGTCAGGTTCGGGGTTCTAAATAGAAATCAGAGAGTTTGCTGGGTACGAGAGTTTGACACCAGGAAAACTGGCAGGCTCGAAAGAAAAGGGAAAGCTTTGGTATCTTGAGTCTGTGGAGGAAGATTTTATTGAGCCTCCAGCCAGTGCAGACAAACTGCAGATGCATGCGCCAATGCTGTGCATCAGGCTTTCCGTGGGCGCTGGGGGATGGAACCCGGGCCGAGGCTTTCAGGAGTGCCTTCACCGCTGAGCCATCTCTCCGGGCCTGCGGAGCCAGAGTTAGACCTGCCCTTCCAGGGAAGGGCTTTGCATGCGGGACCGGGAGGCGTTGGAGCACCCAAACCTGGTAACCTGTGAACTCCCCGGTGAAGTGGGGCTTGGAACGCTGTCTCGACCCTCAGGGACAGATGAGACAGGTGAGGGTAGGGGTTTTCAGGGCACAGCTGGGATGCCATCGGGTAAGGGCGCTGAGCGGGCATGGGACGCGCGCACCCACGAATGCCACCCGCCACCGGGGAGGGGACGGACTTCACCGTCTCTTCACCGCAGGCTGCAGCAAGTCTCCCGTCGACGCGGGCCTACCTGTCCTGTTACTTTTAGGAAAGACGGTCCAGCCAACATTTCAGACGGGGCATGCACTTTCCTCCATCCCTCCCTCGCGCCGAGCAGCGCAGGACGCTCACGTGGGCAAGCCAGGCGCCCCTACCCTTCCTTACGCCTCTTGACACCGGACAGCTTCCGGGAGGACCCCGTGTCCTCGGTCTCCGGAAGCCCACCCGGCAGGGCGGCCGCAGCCGTCGCCCGATCCCGAGTGGGGCCGGCAGGGAGCGAGCGAGCGAGTGCTCCGGGCGGCCGGCGCGGCCTCTCCGCAGCGCTGTGGGCGAGGACCAGGGCGGCTCCCCGCGCCGACTTCCCGACAGGCCCGCGAAGCCCCGCGGCATGCTGGGAGTTGTAGTCCTGGCAGCAGCTCCGCAGCGCTGTGGGCAGGCACCAGGGGGCCTGGACGCCGCCAGGGCGGCTCCCCGCGCCGACTTCCCGACAGGCCCGCGAAGCCCCGCGGCATGCTGGGCGTTGTAGTCCCGGCGACAGAGGCGAGGCGGCGAGGCGGGCGCGCGTGGCAGGAAGCGGAAGTGGTCCGTCCTTGGCCCCGCCCCGTCCCGCCGCGCCGCTCGCCGCCCCGGCTAGCACTGACGTGTCTCTCGGCCGAGGAGCCGCGCTCGGGAGTGGACAGCGTCCCCTCTCTCGGAGTGGAGCGCAGCCGGAGCGGGGCGCGGAGCCCGAGCAGCCGCCGCCATGGCCAGTGAGTACCACCGAGGGCCCTGCGGCTGCGGCGGCCGGGCCTCCTGGGGGCCCCGGCCCTCCAGCCCGTCCCTGCCCTCCGCGGGCTTCTCCGTTCCCTAACGCCTCTTTTTTTAAAAAAAATATATATTTTATTTATTCATTTTCAACCAGAGAGAGAGAGCGCGCGAGCGCGTGCACCAGGGCCACCACCTTGTGGGCCTGGCATATGTGGGTCCTGGGGAATTGAACCCGGGGCCTCAGGCACTGGAGGCAAGTGCCTGAACCGCTGAGCCATCTCTCCAGCCCTCTAACGCCTCTTTTGTTTCTTCTTCCAAGTCAAGTTTTTGGAAGTCATCAAGCCCTTCTGTGTCATCCTGCCGGAAATCCAGAAGCCAGAGAGGAAGGTAAGCTGCCCAGGTGGGCACCGGAAGTTCACAGAACATTCTAGAAGGCCTGGGGAGACCCTGGGCACTGGCAATTCACGGTGCGATTAAAGATGGCCCTGACACGACAAGTGGGAGCTCCCCCCTTCTTCCCCAGGCCCCGTGGGCATTCCCACGAGCTCATCGCGCTTCGCTCTACATCTTGGGTGGACAGCGAGGTTTGCCTGGGCAGTGAATGGAGGGCCCCTGGGTAGGATCCCAGATTGCCTTCCCTCCCTCTCCGCAGACCCTTGGAGAGCCAGGTGCCCTTGGTGACCAGTTTTCCCAGGGAAAAGCACTCAGTCATTCTTTAGGCTGAGGACAGGTGGTTGGTGAAGCCTTCAAACACGGGTGGGAAGGAAGCATGCTGTGAATCGGCAGCCCGTTCACTCCACGGGGACACGGCTTTGTGCCCTGCTCTGTTCAGACTCGGTGAGGTTGCCGTGGGCGTGGATACTGGGATCTGCTCTCCCACGCCTGCTGCCTCTGATGGGCACCGGGAAAGGGTCTGGTTCTAGAGCCAGGTGCTGTCTTCACCCTGCCTCTTCATAGCTCTGTGACCTTGACCTGGTCGCCAAGTGTGCTGAAAGGGGACATGGGAAACAGGCGAAAGAATAGCACCAGATTGAGTCTGGGGAGGAATAGAGGTTTCCTTGGGAGTGTGCTCCGACTTCCTGGCAGGAAGAAGGCACGGTGGTTGGAAAGTGGGTTGTCGGATGAGCAGGGCCAATCTGAGCAGAGGCCTGGGATTGGCTTAGCAGCTTTTGCATTCAAGGCAGCGTGGCATAGTGAGGATGGGTTTGGGGCTCTACAACAAATTCACTCAGTGCAGGCTTGTTCTGGTTAGTCTGAAATGATGGTGCCTTCCTTGAGCAGTGCTGGTCTGCTCATGCAGTAGGGTGGTGGATAAAAGGACCGTGGGGTTTTGGTTCAGTCATTTATTTATGACTGTTGGCAAGGAGACAGCGAGAATAGGAGCGCCAGAGCCTTTTGCTCCTGCAATGAACTCCAGATGCAGGCATTACTTTCTGCATCTGGCTTTACATGGGCACTGGGGGATCGAACTCAGGATGAGTCAGGCTTTCAGGTAAGCACCTTTAACCATTGAGCCATTCATCTCGCCAGCCCCCACTTTTCTTTCTTTGTTTTTCATTTCATTTATTTGATAGAGAACATGGGTGTTCCAGGGCCTCCTGCCACTTTACATGGGCACTGGGGAATCAAACCCAGAGTTTGCAAACAAGTGCCTTTCACCACTGAGCCATTTCTGCAGCTCCAGGGCTGTGTCCTTGAAGGAACAAAAGACTTGTTGAATTCCCCTGGTTGCCTATGCAGTGTCTGAGCTTTGAATTCACTGTCTGGCACTGTGTCTTGCTGACAATGTAGTACAACTCAACCAAAGAACTTCTGTTCTGACCAGACAGATAGCACACTGACTCAGGCTTGTCTGAGTTCATTCACTTAATATTGTCAGTCCTAAGGTGGTTCCACCTCAAAGTCTTTAGTCAGAACAAGAATTAATGTGCTTGTTATGCCTGTGTGAAACCAGACTGGTAATGTGGGAGCTGATGGTGAAGACACTTTCAGAGGAGGAAGATCCCAGAGTTCCCACAACTGAGTGAAAGAGGCCTTGGGCTGGAGTTCCCTAGACTTCTCTAGTGGCACTTGTGTCTGTGTGTCCATGAACACGTAGTGCTCGTGGTAAACATGCAGCTCTTCCTGCCTCCCCAACACAGTTCACCTTTGGCTTCCAAAATTGATCAGTTCCAGATGATGAGTCCAGAATAACAAGATTTGGGTCTAAACTCATCAAATGAAAAGTATCTCCTGTGTATTGTGAAGGCAGTATCTTTGATCTTGATTCTAAGCTGTTAATGGCTAGAACAGCTTTAGACTCAAATTCATTTCATCCATGATATTTAGGACAGATTCCTTAGCCTTTACCAATTATTCCTTGTCTCATAATCTGAGTGGTGGGCTGATCATCGGGATGGCACCTGCAGTAGACAGCTTTGTTTTAGTACTGTTTGAACAGTATGTCGTTGAATTAGCTCTTGATGGGGTCTGATTTAAATTCATTTGTGGAAATAACTCCTTTAATTCATTCCCCTCCACAGATTCAGTTTAAGGAAAAAGTGTTGTGGACGGCCATCACCCTCTTCATCTTCTTAGTATGCTGCCAGGTAAGCCTGTGCTCACACTGTGGAGGAAGCCGTGGGCTGGAGACATTGTGTGACACCTGGTCTCTGCTTCTTTCCAGATCCCCCTGTTTGGTATCATGTCTTCAGACTCGGCAGATCCTTTCTATTGGATGCGAGTGATCCTGGCCTCTAATAGAGGTAGGCTCTACCCCTCTCTGCACAGTGTGGCTTGAGTAGCATTGCTTAATTACAGGCTATGGTTTTATAGAGAGCTCAGAAAGTTTGTGAGGATGCATGTAGCTTTGAAAAATAGAATGAAGGATGTCAGTATGCTGTGTCCCACAATGGCATGTGCTTGAGAACACCATCTTATTCATATAAAACCTGTAATAACAAGATAAGTCTACATTGTAGAGATTTTTAAAACATGGAAAAACCAGAATATTTTTTAAATACTGATAACATTCTTTAGAAGAAGGTGTGATTTGTTTCTGGATCTTCTTCATATAACCGGTTGTGATGTGTCCAATCATGTGACTGTTTTGTTGACCCCAACCAGCCACCCATTGGGCTGTGGGCTGGGAGGATTGTGGGCAGGGTTGATTTGATTGACTCATTGTAGTGCAGATGAAGTTGCACAGTGGGGAGTGGGAGTTTAGCCACAGCTGGCACCCTGTGCAGACCCCCTTTTCAGGCTCTGGAAATGCCTTGAATGTTATCCTTTCTCATTAACTGATGGACCAGCCTTCCTTATCTCTGTAAAGCCAGAGTGAATCTGCTAGTGGTCTGTTTAGAGCCATGTGACTTCCTGAGCAGAATGAGATGCAGCCTGGCAGGCTGAATAGAGTGAACCAAGCTACATTCTATCTGGTCCTTGGTATTGGGGGTTATTCTGTAAATTAGACACGCTGGATTTGTCAGGGGTACCCATTCAGTGTTCATGTGCTTTGTTAAACCATGCTTCCTCCCAAGCTAATGCTGGCCATGTTTGCTCCTCTCCTCAAGGCACCTTAATGGAGCTGGGTATCTCTCCCATTGTCACCTCTGGCCTCATCATGCAGCTCTTAGCTGGCGCCAAGATAATTGAAGTTGGTGACACCCCCAAAGACCGAGCTCTCTTCAATGGAGCCCAAAAGTGTAAGAAGATCATGTATAATGTTCCAGTGTCCATACTCAAATGTGGTTTTGCCCTCAAGTTCAGGATTAATACAGTGTGTTTTGCACCTTGACCTCCTAGGTCGCCACTCTGCATACGCGCCATAGCCTGTGGAAGCCAGAGACCTAGAGAGAGATGTCTAGTACAAGAGATGGCTGGGCAGGACAGAGTTGGGCTGGGAGTATCCCCGAGGCTCCAGGGTAGAGTGAGACTGGGAGATACCCCTTCACTGGCCATAACTCACACTCCAAGAAGTAGGTGATACCTAGTGAGAGGGCTCCTGGATGTCTTGCTCAGCGTGGCATCTAGGGGTTGATTGGCAGGTGTGTTCTCGGGGTGTTCAGAGGGATTTAGTGGAGGGGAGAGGCGACCCTCAACCCAGTGCCGCCCCTTGCTGCTCTATGAAGTAGAACTGGGGTGGCAGTTCTGAAGGCTGTCAGAGTGGGGCGCTGGCGTTTCCCTTCACCTTCTAGTAGTGAGAAGTATTACTGGTCACCTGGACCAGCCGTCAGCACCTCCCATGGTCAGCCTCTGAACTGAAATAAGTTAACTTGGGAAAAGTTGTTTTCCTTTTTTTCTGCCTTAAGACTCAGCACTGGTGGGCTGGGCCACAGGTCAGTGGTGGAGTGCTTGGAGTGTGCATGAGGCCCTGGCTTTGATCTTTGGCACTAGGGGAAAAAAAATTTGTTTTTATTGTTGATAGTTCCTGTGCATGCACATAATGTATCTTGACCATCTTCTCCTCCGGCACCTTCTTTTGCCCTTGTCCCTGCTGGACCTCTTTTTCCTTCTACCTTGATGACTTTTTGTCCTCTCCATCGTCCATGGCACAGTGTTAATAAGCTGGGCATGACAGGTTTTGTGCAGGTGATGATTGTGTCCACAGCATCCCAGAAGATCATTTCTTAAAAAGTTTGAGATAAGGGCCTGTAACACAAGCTGGCCTCCTAACTTTCTGTGTGGTGGAAGGTGACCGTGCTCCACTTCCCAAGTGCTAGAGTTCTACAATGCACTGCCACACCCAGCTGACAAAAATCAAGTGAAGCCGGGTGTGGCGGTGCACTCAGGAGGCAGAGGTAGAAGGATCGCCGTGAGTTCGAGGCCAGCCTGAGATTACAGAGTATATTCCAGATCAGCCTGGGCTAGAGCGAGACCCTACCTCGAAAACAAAACAAAACAAAACAAAAAAACACTAAGTGAGTTTTTAGCCTAGGCTGACCTTGAACTCAGGGCACTCCTCTCCTACCTTTGAGTGCTAAAGGCGAGTGCCTGAGAGGGATTGTTTTATCCCTAACTCAGATCTGAGTGGTGAGCTTAGTGTCTGTAGCTCAGCTTAGAGACTGGCACCAGAGGGCACTGGGAGCGCTGGGCCGTATCCTGTCTTTGATGGGATCCAAGGTGACCTTGCTGCCTTCCTTATGTCAGCTCTTCTGTTACAAGGGAAGCAAGCTCAGGAAAAGGTGGGTTCATGAGAGTACTGGACGGTGGTGCTGGTGGGGGAGGGACAATGTCAGTGTTAACTTTGTTCTCCCTGGTGTCTGGCATTGAGGTGTTTCAACAGCTCCCTCTGCTGATGTCCTATTTAATGTCCTACTTTGAAAATAAACACAGTTCTTTTCTGACTTGTAGTGTTTGGCATGATCATTACTATCGGTCAGTCCATCGTGTACGTGATGACAGGCATGTATGGGGACCCTTCAGAGATGGGTGCTGGAATCTGCCTGCTGATCACCATCCAGGTACATGTTATGCTGACCCCCCCCCCCTTGGGATTCCCAAATACAAGTCTTAACCTTGCCTTAAAGGCTGCTGAGGGGCGGAGAGATGGCTCAGCAGTTAAGCTGCTTGTCTAAAGAACCTGACAGCCTGAGTTCAATTCCCCAGTGCCCACATGGAGCCAGATGCACAGGGTGGTGCATGCATCTGGAGTCTGTTTGCAGTGGCTGGAGGCCCTGGTGCTCCCATTCTCTTTGAATGTCTCTCATTTCTCTCTCTCTCCCCCCCCCAAATAAATAATTTTAAAAGGTGGGGGGTCTGCTGAAAAGAAGCTGGAGGCCGTGGATTTGCCCTTCTCCAGAAGGAGGCCCAGGCTCGGGTCCTTTAGCTTTCTGTTTTCACACCGAGAACATAGCTACCAAGGAATGCAAGCCCTGGGTCCATGGGGAGTAGTGATCTACTTGAGATTTCACGATGAAGGAGAGCACTATGTATATAGATTTTTTTCACTGTTTTCTTTTTCTATTTTTACAGCTTTTTGTTGCTGGCTTAATTGTCCTGCTTTTGGATGAACTCCTGCAGAAAGGGTATGGCCTGGGTTCTGGAATCTCCCTCTTCATTGCAACCAACATCTGTGAGACGATTGTCTGGAAGGCATTCAGTCCCACCACTGTCAACACTGGCCGAGGTAAGGGCCCTGGGGCCACAGAGAGATCATGATTTTGCCGTGTGCATCTGCTGGGGTTTAAGCACAGGCCGTGCTCATGTGCTCTTGACAGTGCCAGTGGGAATGCTTCGTGTACCTCATTGACATCTGACATGCAGAGTGTGGCTCACGGGCCTTGCTTCTCAGCACAGCGAGAACAGCCAGTGTGAGGAGAAAGCACTTTAGCCAGTGCCTTCCAGGGGGCATTTCAGTCATGTCCACTTATTGAACGTCTTTACAATCTCTGAAGGTTTGGGCAATTTCTCTCAGTCAATAATTTTCTAAAATTGGAATTTTTAAACTAGAACATTTGGTCATACAAGGAGCACCTTTGAAAGTGGTTTGAGCTGCAGCGAGGGCCTGCTGTTCAGGTAGTGGTCTGTAGGGGCCACCGGCACATTCTTGTCGCCAGGTTTAGATGGAAAATGACTGAGATCCTAGCTGACTCAACTGAAGTTGAGGGCAGCTGGGGCTACATAGTGAGGTCCTGTGTCAAAAAACTAAGAGCAGAAGGTGCAGTTCACTGTCAGGGCTTGTCTGGCACACGAAAGGCCATGGGCTTGCTCCCTAGTACCTCAGAATAAACTTCCTGGTGCTTGGCTCGTAGTAGATGCAAGTCAAATATTGGTGTGCTGGGTTATATCCACAAAGATGTAATCACTTGTTAGAGAATGATTTCGATAAAATTTTATAAATGCACAAGGGAAGTCTTTGATTTAAATTTAGGTCGGGCATAGTGGCACAAGCCTTTAATCCCAGAACTCAGGAGTTTGGGACCAGCCTGGAATTAGATTGAGTTCCAGCCCAGGCCCGGGCTAAAGTGAGGCTCTACCTTGGAAAGACAAAGCAAAAAGAAATTAGGAATAGAAAATAGAATTAGGTGTCGTCATCTCCCCCCAAGTAGGGCCTCACTCTAGCTTAAGACCACCTGATCTTGGCGGGGTGGGGGAGTTGCCTGCATTAGAAATGACAGCAGAGTAGGGAGTAAGGTGTGGTGGCCAGTCAAGGCTCAAGAGCTGGGAGGCAGAGTGAGCCGTGTGTTCTTTTCCTTCGCCCCAGGGATGGAATTTGAGGGTGCCATCATCGCATTGTTTCATCTGCTGGCCACGCGCACCGACAAGGTCCGAGCCCTTCGAGAAGCGTTCTACCGCCAGAACCTCCCCAACCTCATGAACCTGATCGCCACCATCTTTGTCTTTGCCGTGGTCATCTACTTTCAGGTATGTCCAGAGGCGACCATGACTCTACACCTGCACTGCACTGCACTGCACTGTGGTCCCACTCACGTTCAGGAGTTGCTGTGGGCAGTATCTTAAAGGCCCTCCACGCCCTGCGGGTGGTCATTACACTAGTCATCTCTAATTTGCTTCTCGGTAAGAAAACCTGAGCTGCTGGTTGCTTTTCTGTTCTGGGATTGGTCATTATGCTTTTTTTTTTTTTTTTTTTTAATCCAATTGTGATATTATTTAAAAAAAATTTATTTGCAAGCAAAGAGAGAATGGGCATGCCAGGGCCTCCGGCCACTGCAAACAAACTCCAGACACATGCGTTGCTTTGTGCGTCTGGCTTTCCGTGGGCACTGGGAAATCGAACTCTGGTCATTAGGTTTTGCAGGCAAGCACCTCAACTGCTGAGCCATCTCTCCAGCCCCAGTTGTGATTTTATATTCATTGAAAGGTGTTAGTAGCAGCCAGGCTAACACACAGTACCAGCAGCACTCGGGAGGAAGAAGCAGGAAGAGAAGAGTGTAAGGCCAGCGTGGCCTACATTACGTAGACCTTGTTTCAAAAGGGAAAGGATAGCAGTTGGAAGACAGCTAAACGTGTTGAATGTGTGCGTGTACATGCCACACGTGGAGGTTAGATAGCAGCCTCAAGGTGTCTGCCCGCTTCCTCTTTCTTTGAGACAGGGTCTCTTATTTTGCTGCTATATGCACCCTTCTAGCTGGCCTGCAAGTGTCCACGTTCCCCTGGCTCTGTCTCCCATTGCTATAGGCACGATGGGACCACAGGTGCACATCAGGTTTCACATGCATGCTGGGGAATCAAGCTTGGGTCAGCATGCAGACAAGCGCTGTCAGTTGCTGAGCCAGTCCCTCTGGTCCCGTAAATACGTTTTCGGAGGGCCAGATAACCCTGCTTCTGCTGAGTCTTGATTTCCTGCTTGGCAACTATCTGCAGTTGGACCATTGAGAATTTTGATTTCTAAGCCTTGTCCTAGTGTCCGAGGTGTTGGGGGTTGTAACAAGGTGAAAGAAACTCTTCTGGTGTCCCGGGCTTCAGGGGGAGAGGTGGTTTTGGTGGAAAAGCTTAGCTTTTCTGTTCACGGCTGCAACATGGATGATCACTGCCCGAAAACCACTGGTAGGATCTGGGCATGTGTCCTTCCAGGCCTTCTGCTCATGTGAGGAAAGGGCACGGGCCCTCAGCACCAGTGCCTCCTTCCTTGTGGTCAGCTTGACCTCCCCAGTCATGTCTGCTCCACAGGGCTTCCGTGTGGACCTGCCAATCAAGTCAGCACGTTACCGAGGCCAGTACAACACCTACCCCATCAAACTCTTCTACACCTCCAATATCCCCATCATCCTGCAGTCCGCCCTGGTGTCCAACCTGTACGTCATCTCCCAGATGCTGTCAGCACGCTTCAGTGGCAACCTGCTGGTCAGCCTGTTGGGCACCTGGTCGGTACGTACTGCAGCACAGGAAGCTTCTGTTCAACAGGAAACCTCCAGCGGGCACATAGCTGACATGAGATGACTGTCAGTGCTTCAGTGCTCTCTACTTCCTCCTCCAGGACACTTCCTCTGGGGGCCCAGCTCGCGCCTATCCAGTTGGTGGCCTTTGCTATTACTTATCCCCTCCGGAATCGTTTGGCTCCGTATTGGAAGACCCTGTTCATGCGGTTGTGTACATTGTGTTCATGCTGGGCTCCTGTGCGTTCTTCTCCAAAACATGGATTGAAGTCTCGGGCTCCTCTGCCAAAGACGTAAGTGTCAGTAGGCATTTCTACTAGAGACTGTCAGACTGTCACCATTTCATAGGAATGTGACTAGCAGGGGTATCGTTCCCTTAGGTGGGGCAGTTTAGAAGCACTAAGGGCCACAGATGGAACACTGCAGTGAAGACCTGGGTCCAAACTAAAATATAAAGTCTTTGCCATATGAGCACCATGCATGCAGCAGGTGTAAAGTCCTCAGTGTCATCAGGCTGGAGGAGCGCTGTCGCTGTTGGCTCTGCTGTGACAGCCTGCCTCGCTCAGCATCTGGCTCACACAGCTGTCCACTCTCACCCTGCAGGTTGCCAAGCAGCTAAAGGAGCAGCAGATGGTAATGAGGGGCCACCGAGAAACCTCCATGGTGCACGAGCTGAATCGGTGAGTGCACCCACCTACCCACCTACGTCCTAGATGAATGAGGAGCACCCTGAGAGGCAGTGGGGTCTTCTGTCCACACACCCTAGAGTGCAGGGTGGATAGGGTCCTGGATCATTACTTATTTATGAACTGAAGAAGCCCATCCAGCCCCTCTTAAAAGGAGAGCACAGAGGACAAGGAAGCTCATGACAGGGAGATGAGGTGGTGTGGGGAGCATGGATAGCAGTGTTGGCTCAGGCTAGTCATGGCTGAGCGCGCCCGGAGCAGGTCACCTGGAGCTGGCAGGTCCTAGCACCTGAGCACCTGGGCCAGGCCCAGTAGGGGTAGTTGGTGCTGAGTCAGTGCTGGGAAATGAACCCAAACCAGAAGCTAGAGGAGTCCAGAGAGCATCAGGCTGCTTCGAGAAGCTGGACCTTGTGTGGGAGGGGAGGGAGGTATGAGAAGCTCCCAGCACTGCGGGTCTCCTGTTGCTGTCATGGTTAGGAATGGCTGCTTGGCAGGTAGACGTGCCTTAGGTTTTCTGGATTGACACATGAGCAAGGCTGACCCTACCAGCAGTTGACAAACCAGGTGCCAGGCCATTTATCCTATGGGCCTCGGCTTAGTGACCACTCAGCTGAAAGTAAGTTGGTGTCAGTTGCCGGTCAGTTACTGATCACTTCCCTTGTCAGATAGCAGGCCCTTGACTTCAGTTCCTGAGGCTGATCTAGTTTCACTGTATTACCTCAGCATAGCAGAGAGTTACTTCTGCTTGTAACTAACATAGAAAAGTGGCATTTTCGTTCTTGCTTTCAAGCTAACATCTTAGTGTTTGGATTAGCACTAGTCATCCTCCCCCAGGCCCATGGGGCCAGCCAGTGGCAAGGAGTGACAGCCTTCCTGTCCTCAGGTACATCCCCACGGCTGCAGCCTTTGGTGGGCTGTGCATCGGGGCCCTCTCTGTCCTGGCTGACTTCCTGGGTGCCATCGGGTCTGGAACCGGGATCCTGCTGGCCGTCACCATCATCTACCAGTACTTTGAGATCTTCGTCAAGGAGCAGAGTGAGGTCGGCAGCATGGGAGCCCTTCTCTTCTGAGCCTTGTCTGCCCGTGGACCAGGATGAGGACGTGGGCTCTGGAACTGCCCAGAGGAGCTCTTACCACCCGAGCTTGCTGCGTGGCGTAGGGACTTTGGTTTAGGATTTTTTCTTTTATACCCTTTCATTCCACTGTAAAGTGTAGACATTTTCCAGTTTGAAACTTTGCTTTTTATTCTGGCAATCGCCAAAAACCTGTAGAAGTGACATGTTCATCTGACTGCCAGAGTGGGTGGTGACCAGTTGTCCCCAGTGTCCTGTATGTAACTCTTGTTTCAACCCTGCACCAGCTCAGCGTCTCAGCTGCCCTGCGGCAGGCAGTCTCAGGCCTGGTTAGAAGCACAAACACTGAGGCCAGGTGCAGATTCTCTGGTTTCCAGAGACCTCACGAGCATGTCTCCTTTACATCAGGTGGGAATATCTGGCCTAGAACGTTCTGTGTATGACAGCATTGTTTTCCCTTTGAAAAGTAGGTTTTCTTAGGACAGAGCTGCTTCTAATGGAGAGGGATAAACTCCCCATAGGCCGGGGCATCGGTTAACCTCCCTGCATGTGCTGTGGGTTGTGCACAGGTGGGCCTCAAGGTGGGAACCAGCAAGGTCTTCCTGTCTCCACGGCCTGGGGCCAGCCAGCCAGCTCGTGTCCTCTAGTAGTGCAAGGTCAGGTCAGCTGTGTGTGTGTGTAAGGTGTGTGCTGGCACCTTCCCACTTCCTGCTAGGGAGGGAACTCCCGTGAGGGCCACTGCAGTCATACCCAGAAGAGGCTTGGTAGTTGGCACATTTTCAGTCTTCCTGCTGAGACCTTCCTGCTCTGGGTTTTAGAATTTTCTTACTGCCCTTAGGACCAAATGCAGACTAGTAGTAAGGTCAGGGATCTCGTGGGAGAATTTGCTCACAGCCATGCCTGGAATTGGGGGGGGGGGGGGGAGAGCTGACAGGTGACATGTGTCTGGGGGATTCTGACCTCCGGCATGTATGTGGCCCTTTCTCAAGACATGTGCAGCCTGGCCTTGGGCTGCAGGACTCTAAGATGAGAGCAATGAGATTGTCAGCTGGCATTTAGATACAGGGGGACCAGGGTGTCCTTGTGGGAGAGGACACCTCACACAGGCCCCGCCACACCTCAGTGGAGCAGCTGCTGTCCCTGAGTTGGGCTTCTTAGGGGACCTTGCTGGTGGTGATAGCCAGCAAACAAGGAGAGGAAGGGACAGAAAGCGGTTCCGCCCCTTGTCCTGCCACCCAGCCACAGGGCCAGGCTGGGCCACGTCCTCACCCATGGCCCAGGGCTCACACCATACCACACGTGGCCTTGTCCAGACCCAGTCCTGAGCAGAAGAGCCTGACACCCCCCTAGTCCACAGGGTCCTCCTGCTGTCTCTGCCACAGAGTGGCAGGGCCTCCCCACCACCCTGAGAAACCCAGCCTGGGTGCAGAGTCCCAACTCTGGGCTGTGCCATGGGGCGCCAGGTCTGGAGGATCTTCCAGGCTCATTATGCCTGTGGTCACTGGGTGGATGAGTGGGTAATCCTGGCTTCCAAGGGGACTGTCACTGTGGACACCATATTGGCTTAACTGAGACAGTATGTAAACAAATAAAGCCAACTTTTTACAAGCTGCTTGGCATGGTCTGCTTTCTGAAAAAGGCCAGTGAAGGCAGAGATACATTAGGGTGTATGGAAGCTGGCACTCCCTCCTGGTAGTGAAGCACCAGGACTGGGGCGTGGGCTATGGCACGCAGGTTGTCATGGCGTATGTCTGGGTCCAGGAGATTGCTAGGGCAGCGCATGCTGTTGGTGCAGCTGGCTGGGGACCAGACCCACAGTACAGCTGAGAGTCTACTGTTGCTGGCCCTGATCTGGTGGGCACAGGTTCCCTAGTGGTGCTCCCTCAGGCCCTGTGCCTCCATCCTCACCACGCTAGCATGGACCCAGCAGCAGGGGCTTGGTACTGCTCTGCAGCTCTTGGGTAGTGTCGGGCTGGAGTGTGTTCACTAAAAGCTTGGTTTGATGGACAGATGTGTAGCATGGCAGGCTACTCTGCTGGCTTCCAGGAGCCTGGAAGAGAATTCCCAGACCAGGAGGCACTGAGCCCCTCACTGCCTGGGGTCTTGGGTCTGTCTGCAGGGGCAGAGGTTAGGCAGCTGAGCCTACTTCTCTCTGGTCTCTGCTCCCTGCCATCCCCACAAACCACCAACTACCAGGCAGGGAAGAAGCTGCTCATCCCATTTTACAGGTAGAGAAACCAAGGCCCAAGGAAATAGTGGGGCCAAAAGTCACAGGGACACAGCCCGAGGCTACCCTCCAAACCCCAGCTACCTAAGGGCACCTCTGCTGGGACAAGGCAGAGGGTCTAGGTAACCCTTGGGCTCCCCATACTGTGTGCTACCCTACTCCTGTGCCTCACTCCTTCCCTTCCCATCACCTCCTTCCGGCCCAGATGCTTGCCTGCTTCAGCCCACAGCATCCCCAGCACTAGTGCAGTGGGGAAGACCAGCAAGTCTAGTCTTACCCCAGGCCTCAGGAAGTGTGAGCTTCCACCCTGACCTGCGCCCACCAGTGCCAGGCTCTGGAGAATCATGGCAGGGCCTCTAAGGCATAACCTACTAGCAAACAACCCCACGGGCACAAAAACAGAAGCTGCAGCTACCCGGGAGCTCATGGCCCAGCAAGGATTTCTGCGCCTGTGCTCCCATCTGCCTGACAGACAAACAGCTGTGCTCAGTGAGGCCAGCAGCACCCACAGCCCACCAGAAGGAAGCTGGAAGCCAGGCCTGTGAGCTCAGCGCTTGGCTGAAGGCAGGATGGTGAGTTTGGGACAAGCTGGAGTATAGAGAGACCAGTGACAGCACCATCCACAGAGGAAGCAGGACATTGTGTGTGTGTGTTCACACGAGGTTAGAAACACAGGAGCGTCGTGTCAATGACTGATGAGTGGGCAAGGCGGGGATGGAGGCCTAGCGATCCCTCTGGAACTAAGCTTCCCATCTACCAACTCCACGCATGGGAATTTGTCCTGGAGTAAACCCTGCCTACACAGACTTGGGCAAGAAAACTCAGGTGGCATAAGCCGTCACCAGCAGGCGCATGAGTCCTGCAGGTGGATGTCCATGGTTCCAAGGAGCCAAGCAGCTGCGGACAGAAACCTGTCCTGAAACCTGCTGGGGGGGTGGGGGGAGTGGCACAAGGCACTTTTTGGCTAGAGGTTTCTTTTGTCAGCGCTTATAGGTAAGGCCACTGGAGAAGTCCACATTTACTGTGTAAAATGAGGCTTTAAGAAAGAATACAAGCAGGCATGGACTCCAGAAGGTCTAAAGAGGCTTTATATCTTAGGGCATGATACATGGCCAGAACGCAGTCTGCTACTGAGAAGGCATGGGCCCGCACGGGATGATGTTCCAGGTTAACTTGGAAACGCTGGCGTGGAAGGGGCTTGGCATGCCCACCCTCAACGTGGAAGACTCACTGTAGACGCCTCTGATACGTCCCATATTTTATCATGTTCAAACTCTGAAAGACACAAGCCATATGCTTGCCCAGGCAGGCTCGCAGCTTCTGCGGGACGGTGGAGAACAGGGCCCGCTGTGCCTGGGCCGGGGGTGGGGGGGTGAGCTGCTGTCCTGGGGGCGGGGCGCTGGGGTCGGACCGGTGGTCGCGCGCCCCAGAGGGACGCGCTCCGCGGCAGTGGATGCTCCAGGACACCCGAGGCCGCCGCTGTCCTTCCCCTCGCCCCAGCCGGGGATCCACGCGCTGTCCCGTGGCCCGGATGCAGGACGGGTCACCCCGCTGGAGCTCGGGGCCTGGCGGGGTCCAGGTCGCGTCCCGGGCGGGTGGGTGGGCGGGTCTCCGGAGCTGGCTCGCCGCGCGGAGGGCGCCCCGCTGCCCGCGGCCCCATTAATCACCGCGCTGACGGGGACGGGGCGCGCGCATCGCGCATCTTATCGCGCCGGCCCAGCCGCCGCCCCCCGCGCGCCGCCCATTGATCGCGGGCCGGGCCGGGCCGGGGTCAGCGCGGCCGCCCGCGGCCTGACAGCTGCATCCATCGCGCCCTAGGCGGCGCTCGCCCGGCCATTAATCACCGCGCCCTGGGACGCGGTGACGGGAGGGCGACAGCAGCCGGGCGGCCGCCGCACCTGCACCCTCCGCGGCGGGCGCGGCTCCCTGCTTCTCCGGAGCCTCCCAGAGCGCCCAAGGCGGGCTGCCGCCCGGGGCCACGGGTGACCCCACCCTTCTGAGCGAAGCCCGAAAGGCCTGCTAACTAGCGCTGCTGGGGTGGGCACAGCCAGCCCCCACCCTGCCTCACTTTAATATTACAGATTTTTTCACTCGAGCTGAAATAGTGCAAAAAACGGGACTGCTGTAATTGTTGGTAGATTGTGTGTCAGCCTGATAAGATGTAACAAATATTTCCCTGCCCACCGGGTCTGCGTCCTGCTGGGGAATGGATGGAGAAACTTCTCATAGCCCACGAGGGATGGGTCGTAAAAACTTCGCCTGGAAGATTAATGCAATAATCACAGACCTTGCTGGGGGAAAAATAAAAAACCACAAGGGAAATTAAAATAACCAAACCGTCTCCCTCCCTCTAGAGCCCTAAGTTGGGGCATCCCCCTGGGACACCAAGGACAGAATGGGGGCTGTGACTGGGAGGCTCTCACTCTCCAAGTGCCCTGAACACTGCTCAAGCCTGACGCTGTCAAAGGTCTGGGGCATGGCACAGGCCTGGTCTGCAGGTCACCCTCCTCAGCGGACCCTGCGGCTTTACCCTCAAGGTCAGCTTCAGCTACTGCTATGCACAGAAGACCCCAGCTCCCAGCAGTCTGATCTCAAATCCTGCCTCAGATCCTTGCCAGGAGCAGGTAGGGGGCTTCACCTTCCCATCACTCTGCAGGCTGAAGCACCCAGCAATCTCCTGGTACCTTTGCAAATGACATCACGTAAGGTGACAAACACTTTTGAGGCAGAGGCAGGGCTGCTGAGAGCTTCAGGCCAGCCTGGTTCTCGTGGTGAGACAACACGACTAACCAGAGTAACCACTTGCACCGTGGTTACTAAAGTAAATGAAAGTGATCTGTGCACAATTCCAGACTGCAGTCCACCCGCAGCCCTCTGGGTGATACAGCTCCACCCCTTAAGTGTGACTCCTCCAAAGAGCCAGCATGGAGGGGGCAGTGCTGTGACAGGGTCCCTGAGGTGGTGCCCTCAGCCAGATGTGGATCAATGCGGTCCTCCCTAGAGACACAGACCCCAGGCTTAGCACAAGAAAGACACGCAGCAGGCTACACTGAGGACATGATGTGGCAGAATGTCTGGGCAACTGTCACATCTGAGGAGCCTCAGGAGACATGACACTAGGCTTCCTGGACAGAGAGACGACAGTACAAGTCGGCATCAAGATTGGCACCCGCTGGCTGCAAAAGGCTGGGTGTGAGGTCGCAGGGACCCTCTGTGCTGCAGCATGTGTGATTTCTGGTGTGAGGACACAGGTGTTTCACTGGGGACAGAACCCAGAGCCTCAGGTGCTCTAAGTTTGTAAGTTTACAGAGCAATGTCGTCCAAACAAGCCTTCAGGTTTTATTAGAAAACATGCCGGATGGCTGGGGCTCCTTCAAAGCAGTCGTGAGGAGGAGTGCCGGGAGCCCCAGCGCACCAGCAGCCCATCACTTCATGTACTTGTCCTGCTGGTCGGCCAGGATCTTGGCTGAGGACTTGGCGTCGTAGAAGAGCTCGCTGATCTCCTCCACGTGCTCCTTCTCGATGCTGTCTTTCCCGTTGATCTTGGCCAGCAGGTTGGCAGGGGTTAGCAGCTGCACCGAGTACCTATGGTGGGCAACCCGGTGAGTAAAGGTGGGGCCGGCAGGCAGGCAGGCAGCACTGACACCACCCACAGGCTGGCACAGCTGTGGCTCAGGGAGGGCACAACAGAACTGCACTGCCATCAGAGGCCACCAGCTGACAAGTTCTCCCCTCACCCCATTCCACTGCTGCTTGACGCACCCCACACTCAGCACATCAGCACCAGGCAGATGGTACCAACCACAGTCGGGGAAATTTCATGTGTGGGAAATCAACACAGGAAGCTAGAAGCGTGCAGCTGGTCCAAAGTGTGAGAACTAAGCCATTCTTAGAAGCAGCCATTCTGCCTCCTTGCTCGGGGTTAGGGAGGACGCAGAGCATGCTAAGAGCTGACTGACAAGGAAGAAACTGATCAGGGGCCTCGCTCCACATGAGGCAGAAGGGCGTGCCAGGGACCAAGTTTCCTAACCTGCTCTAGACTGTGGGCACTCAGGAGCTCCACCCCTGCCTCACCTGAGCGTGCTCTTGGTGCCGATCTCCCCCAGGTGGTTCAGCGCCTCCTCACTGATGTTGATGCCCTCCGTCTGTGCGCGGATCTTGATGATCTGTGGAGAACGATCAGTCAGCAGAGCCCACAGGTCCCCACTGTGTTCATGTGCCCCACGCCCAGGGAGGAGCGTCCCTCTGCTGTCAGAGAATCAGGTCCTCCTCTAGCTCTGTCCAGGGCCCCTCAAGGACCCAGCCTCTCTTGGCAGTTTGGGCACCACCACCTATGAGCATTCAGGCAAGACATTTTTTATTTGCTTGATAAATACGATGGTTAAATAAATCAAAAAAAGTTACTTCTGAAGATTTACCAGCCCTCATAACATTGCCAAGAGATATCTAATCCATCAAGAGGCTGGTGCTTGCTGCAGTGAGCATCCTGGCGAGGCTGGAGGGGCAGCCGGCAGGCGGGGAGACAGCAGCGGTGGCATGGGGTCCTGGGCTCTGAGTGATAAGGGCCAGCGGGATAATGATGTTGTGTGTTGTGGGGCTGAGATAACTCGAGGACTTCGAGCCTCATATAATACAGGAATTTTTCACTCTGGCAGCTTCGTAAACAAGATATCAAGAAACCCTTGTTTAAATTAAAGCCGTAAAAACAGCCAGGGTAGAGTCACGGGCTGGAAGTCACCGAGTCCCAGTTCTAGCCTCCAGAAAGGAAAAAGAAGAGCCGGGGTCTGAGCCGGGGTGAAGCCAGCCCAGCAACCAGCCAGCAGTACGAGCCGGATGGGGCTGCAGTACACAAGCCTGCAGGCACACCCCACACGCCCTGAGACAGCCCTGCCACAGGCCAAGGCCACCTCTGCCTCAGTCCAGTCTGTGTGCCATGGGAAATGCCCCAGACACTGCAGAGGTCACAAAACCCATCCGTGGCACTCCTCAGAGACGACAGGTATGAGCTTGCCGGTTCATCTTGCGAACAACAGGCTGTCACCAGGATCCAAAGCAGAGGGACCCAGGAAGTTACCAAACAGGTACAAGGGTGGCTGAGAGAAAGAACTGGGAAGGAGAGCCTGACTTCTGACTCCATCAGCAGGAGAGCACTGAAGGGCACCACCAGCTGGACATGAAGGACCTGAAGTCCTACAGGGGGAAAACGGCTCCTAGGGAATCTTCCGGAACCCAGGGAGGAAGGAGGGCTGGGATGTTGTCAACGAGTGGAGGACACCTCTAGCATGCATGAGCCCCCAGTCCATCCCAGCACCCCTTATGCGCCCCTCCTCCCCAAAAAAGGAACTCCAGAGATGGAAATGCGGGGCTTCTTCCAGAATGCCAGGGACACTTGCTTTCACACAGTCTGTCCACAGCAGGTCAGAGCGGTCAGCGACCCCCATCGCAGACTGCAGCTCAAGGATGAGATCTTTAGTTACTGGGTGTCAGTACTGGTGGCACCAAGCATAAGCTTGTCAGTTTAAAACTCAGCCCTGGAAGATGCCTCAACAGTTAAAGGTGTTTGCCTGCAAAGCTTGCCGGCCCAGGTCCAATTCCCAAGGCGCCCACCTAAGCGGCACGTGTGCAGGTGCTCACCTGCAGCAGCTAAGGCCCCGGTGCACACGCGCGCACGCGCGCGCGCACACCCACCCACACACACACCCACACACGCAAACAAATGAAGGCTGAGGCGGTATCTGGGCCCTGCAGCTGGGCCAGGGGAACTGCTGGAGGGAGCTTGTGGGTCAGTGCACTGGAGGTGCAGGTAGGAGGCCCAGGAGAGCCTGGCCAGGTGGTGGGTGAGCTGGCTCCTGAAGGGATCCTGGCTGGGACTCGGTCTCTGTGGCCTGTGAGGCCGTTACAAGTACAATGAGCCACCTCTGCCCTGTAATTTGGGCCCGTGTTGCAATCTTACAAAGCTGGGATGGTGGGTCTCCCTGTCACTCTCACGCAAGCCATGTGACAATGTCACAAAGCCAGGCCTCATTTGACAGAGAAGGCTGAGGCTCAGAGAGGGCCTCCTGGTGTTACTGGCCCTGACCACCCTGTGCGGGCTGACTTCCTTGGCAGAACACAGGAGGCTGGGGCTCGAAGCAGGCGCTGTGTGGTCTGCACTGTGTGTGGAGGTCAGAGAACCACCTTGGCTATCATCTTCAGGACCATCACCTTTTTTTGAAAGAGTCACCCACTGGCCTGGAACTCACCAAGTAAGCTAGACTGGCTGGCCAGAGAGCCCCAGGGATCCTCCTGTCTCCAGCTCCCCAGTGCTGGGATTACAGGCATGTGCCACCACCCCCAGCTTTTTCATGTGGGGTCTGGGATCTGAACTCAGGTCCTCATGCTTGCAAAGCAAGCACTGCCCACTGAGCTATCTTCTCAGCAACTGCAGGTCATTCTTTTGTTTATATGTTTTGGCTGATGATCAGTGAGTACTTTGGTGTCAGCCTGGGAAGTGCTGGAACCCTTAGGAGGGGGTGCCTCAGAGGGGAAGGAAGTTACTGGGACCCTAGGCCCCTCCTGTCTGTCTGTCTCTCTCTCTCTCTCTCTCTCTCTCTCTCTCTCTCTCTCTCTCTCTCTCTGCTTCCAGGTCACCACAAGGCAAATTGGTCTCCTCTGCATCCTGCTCCTACATGATGTTCCTGTGGCCAGAGGCCCAGAGCAACAAAGCCAACTAGCCAGGAGAGGGGGGGACTGAAGCCGTAAAACCATGAGCCAAAATAACCCTCCCCCCATTCTAAGTTGATTATCGAAGGTATTTGTCACAGTGACTAAAAGCAGTTAACCCAAAGTCCCAGGGGTTCATCTCCTAAGTAAGGTGTGTCACCAAGGCTGTCCTGGATGCTAGCAGAGCCAGCCTCTGACAAGCACAGGGGAGCACGGCGTTTGCTGCAAATACAGCAAGAGGCCTGACAGCCTCAAAGGAAAGGCTGTGGAAAGAGCCAACGAGACCCATGTCATCTGCGCACGCACCTGCAGAGGGAGGCGGGCCCACACTGACGAAGAACAGGAGTGTCAGGACAGCCAGCCAGGATTCCAGCTGTCCTGTCCAGTCCTGGCTGCCCACTAAGAGTAATGACCATGAGCCAACTGTTTAGGCTAAGTCCAGCGTCTGCATCTTTCTGGGTTTTCAGTGTTGGTTGAGACAGGGTCTTGCTGTGTATCCCAAGCTGGCCTTGAACTGGAATTACAGGTGGGCTCAACCATACCGGGAAACTACATCACATTTGACTTCTCCCTGCCCTTAGGGATGGCAGCGTTCCTAGTGGTGGCATCCAGTCCTTTCACTGGAGCTGATCAAGACAGAAGAGAGAAGGCTCACCTGCTTCATCTCCTGCGGTGTGTACAGCATGGTTCTGATGATCATTACTCGGTCCAGGAGGTCCAGAGGGATGCCGTGGGGAGAGCTGATGTCCTCGGTGCCCCTGGAAGGCCAGACCCACTCCCGTCACTCAGGTGGAGGTGCTTGTGCTCACAACACAAAGCAGCTGATGTCCCTGGAGCACCAGAGCCAGGTGGTCCAGGGGAGCGTCCTCAGTATCCCAGTAATGACCAGGCTCATGGGAGGTGTGGGAAAGCAGGGGAAAATACACCAAAATATGGTGGTGTGTCTGATGCAGGAAAACATGGTACCCAGCACTGCCAAGCTTTCACCTGCTCATGTGTGTGTCTTTGTCTGCGTTGTTTCAGTCTTAGCATTTAAACTGGGCTGGAGAGATGGCTCACGGTTAAAGGTGCTTGCTTGCAAAACCACCAGGGTTCAATTTTCCAGCCGCCATGTAAAGGCAGATGTGCGTCTGGGGTTTGTCTGCAACAGCAAGAGGCCCTGGTGCTCTCATTCCCCCCCCCCTCTTCCTGTGTCTCTGTTTGTGAATATAAATCAATTAAAAATTTAAAAGCTGTTTAAAATTTACTTGATAGTGCACACAGTTGTCGTGGTGCCAACACAGTGCTGGTTATCTGAAGGAAGGAGCAACTGCCCGGCCCACAGCCATGCTATTCTCTTGGCTCTGCTCTTTCAGGACTGCAAAGAGGAGAGATGACTCGGTCTGCATCTCTCCTCCATTGCTAAGGAGGCATTTGAAGGCATTCCGTAAACTCCCTATTGGACTTCCTGAGATTCCCATGAAGTCCTTTGCAGTGTGTCTTTCTCTTTGGTGGAAGCTAGGAAACAGCTGCCACCTAACCCTGAGCTGGGACGCATGCCGAGTGACTGATGTGAGCAGCGCTGCTGGCCCAGCAGCCCCTGAACCTGAACCTGAGGCAACCTACACGACCTATGGTCAGCACTCATCGACAGATAGGTGCCACTTGGATTTCATTGTGCATATCAAAAACTTTAAACATCTACTGTTGAAATTCCATCCATGTGTTAAAGTATCAACGCACAATTTTTTTTAATTGCAAAACTACAATGAAGGTCAAATCCATGGTGTCACAGGAAGAAGCAAGAGCACAGGGCCCTGGGCGGGCAGAAGTCTGGCCTCTGAGGAGGGAGGACTGAACACTGCTGAGTGAAGTGTCAGTGGTGGCAGCTGTTGTGACATGGTGAATGAAATGTTAGTGTTTTATTACATACATTTTATTCCAATAAAGGACATTTTCAGGGATTTAGCTTTTTTTTTTTGATTTTTCAAGGTAGGGTCTCACTCTAGCCCAGGCTGACCTGGAATTCACTATATAGTCTCAGGGTGGCCTTGAACTCATGGCGATCCTCCTACCTCTGCCTCCCAAGTGCTGGGATTAAAGGTGTGCACCACCATACCCAGCTAAAAAACTTAGATATATATTTATTAATAAAATTAACAATAAAAATTTATTAATAAAATTTTATTGATTAATAAAAATATTTTAAATTTATTTGCCCTTCTCACCAAGGCAAGTGGGACCAGGGTGGCTGGCGCTATCATCATCATGACACAATCCTCTAGTACTCTGTCCCAAACCTCTTTGCTAGAGCTCACATGACTGGCCACAGCAGTCTCAAATCAAGAGCTCCCAGCTAGCTGGTGGGTCGGTTCGCAGAGCCCTGAAGTCTCAGCCTGGGAACTCAGCTGACACCTGCTTGGCTGGATTAGCCATGGAGGGAGGGAGCCTGTTGGAAGAGCTCCCCAGCAGGGGGCGCTGTGTGTCCAGGCTGAGTCCTTTCAGCAGCTGAAAGGCCAAGGATGCCCAGCCCGACAGCAAGGCTGAGCCTCTGGGCACAGGGCCCACACCTACCCAGCCTCCCAATCCTGCCCAGCAGCTGGCCTGGACCTGGCCTGGAAGCTTACCCAGAAAGCCCTCAGGCACAGCTCTGGGCCCAGGCTGGAGCAAGATCGCCATGAGTACCTGCTGTCCAGAGAGGGAGGAAAGCTGACAAGGCACCATTGTCTCAGGAAGGTCTGGAACTTGTCTTTATGACAGGGCAAGTTACAAAGCCATTCAGTTTTCGCACTTGAAAAGTGAAGGCAAGGTTGGGAAGATGGCCCAGTGGTTAAAGGCGCTTGCTTGCAAAGCCTAACAGCCTGGGTTCAATTCCCCAGCACCCACGTAAAGTCCAATGCACAAAGTAATGCATGTGTTTGGGGTTTATTTGTAGCAGCAGCTGGTCCTGGCCTGCCCATACTTAACTCTCTCCATGCTCATCCTCCCTGCCCCCCACATAGATCAGACAGATAGACAGAGACAGATAATAAATAAATACACTTTCTTAAAGTGAAACCAACACCTCTCAGAGCTAGTAGGAAATGGAAGAGGTCAGCTAACTCAGGGGATGCTGTCAAAGGACAGTCCTATATGGCCATCCCTTCGCACACCCCAACTGAATATCCCCAGGGACCATGAGAGAGATCCTTCTCCCTTGCGCATCTTCCTCCCCCTCACCATGGATGTGGTTTACTGTTCCAAGGTGGAGGTAGAAAAGCCTCAGGCCAGCTGGCAGGCCCCTACCTGATGACACAGTTGCCTCGATTGGATGCAAAGATGACGATAGGAGCGATGGAAGATTCCAGTGCTCTGTGTAGGTAGGTGAAGCACTCGATGTCCAGCATGTGAACCTCATCGACAAACAGTACACCAGGGACCAGCTCCGCAACGCCCTGGTCGATGTACTTGTTCACCACCTTGTTGATCTCCCCACGCAGTTTGTCTGGACAGGAGGACAGCAGGGTGAGCAGCCGGCCTCGCTGAGCTGTGCAGACCCCAGCAGGGCCTCGCCTCACTCCAGGCTTCTGTAACATCTGAAACTGGAACACACCTCAAGGCTTTCCCTGAAGCTGCGTTTGGTTAACTTTGCAAGATGGCTATGACAGGGTTGTGCACAGGAAGGCCTTCATAGTCCTACACACTGTCACACTTCCCTCAGTCCCTACCCTGCCCTATTATCTAACACCTACCTAATCTCAGAGACTAGCAGGCTCGCAAGCCCTGGATGGCAGGAGTTTTCATATGCAAATTTTCCTGTCCTATACTCAGGAAATGACCAGCTTGTGGCCCAGTATGACAATGCTTAGGTTAATTAACTTTCAATCAAGCTCAGTCCAATCCTCTCTTGGGGGGAACCTGGGCAGAATGAAGGTGAAGGAAGGAGGGTCTCCAGCTCTGAGATGGTTGTCTCTCCAAAGTCACATGACCCACTGAGGTTCCAAGCCCTCAGTGGCAGGCCAGCTTCTGCACTGTCAGGAGGACTGGTCACAAAGACCACAGCCATCATGCAGAGACAGTCAATGGACAAAACTCCAAACAGGGCAAAAGAGCAGCTGCAGCTGGGTATGTGGCACAGGCCCAGTACTAAGGAGACAGAGTCAGGAAAACCTAGAGATCAAGGCAAGCCTGAGCCATATAGTGAAACACTATTTTAAAAACCAAACAAACAAAAAAGCAAACAGAGCTGCTCTTGGAGGGACAGAATTCTGGCCTCAAGCTGCTCCACCGGCTAAAACCTCCAAGGTCACAGAGGATCTGGTGTTTAACTGGCACCACTGTAGGTGGTGGTGAGGGAAGAAAGGCAGGTCCAGCAGTCCACCCAGGAGCAGAGCCCTAGGCTGGGTGGGCCTGGGGGGTGAGCAGAAGGCCGTCTCCACGTGGAGTCAGAGCACACTGGCTGTCTAAACAGAGCCAGACAAGGTGAGGCTGAGCTCTGACCTCAGAGGAGGTGGGTGTGCCTTGCTTAGAGGTACACCAGGGCCCGCCCAGCTGCTGAAGCTCTTACCTGTAATCTCTGTCTTCTTGGGCTTCATCAACTGGCCCATCATGGAAAGGATGTCTTGCCCACCCTGTGAAAGACTCACAGTCAGCCATGACATTCACAGCTACAAAGTCTCAGCCCCTGCACCCTATGGGTTCCTAATACCAACCAAACGTGGGAACCCTGACACACTTATTCTGGAGAGTGTGACGAGCTTTTGAACACAGCAATTTTCACATATCCTCCAGATCTGTTAGAATCAAGCCAGAGCCAGGACGGGCTTCTTCTTCCTCTACTCCTCAATGACCCTCCCCTGGACATCACAAGCTGCTCTATGACTCATCAGCTAGAAAGCCATCTTTGGCTGCAGCTCAGGCCCAGTGTCCTCTGCAGGAGATGTGACCTCGTGGGACTCAACCTCCAACACCCCAGCTCCTTCATAGACAGATGGATTGTCAGCGTAAGTGGAAAGGTGTGTCATCATCATGTCCCCATCTCCTCTCCTCAGACCCAGCTGCAGGGTCCCACTGGCCTTGTCCTAGACCTATGTGAGCTGTGTCTGCAGAGTGCTACTCCAAAGACACCCTGGCCATTCTGAGACGGAATATGAGAAAGTTAGCTTATTTAGGCAGGTTTCAGCAGGGGTTGAGGCCCAGAAGGAACTAGGAGATGTGAATACACTGGATACCTCATCCAGGCACAAGAATGAAAACTCCTAACTTGGACTAGATCTCATGTCTGACTGGCACTGGTCTACAACGCCCCCTGCTGTCCAGAGTCAAACATGCTACAACCCCAGCCCCAGACATGGGTGGACTCTGATTCATCCTCCAGATTTAGTAACAAATCAGATTTTTCCCCACCTACCTGAATTAAACACCATAAAGGTAGCAGGCTGACATGTGCCTTCCTCTTTTCCTGGCTTCTCCACTTCCTGAGACCCTCTCACCCTCGTTCAGTGTGGCCTGGACTTCCCCCAAGGTGAGTCTCGGTCCCAGCCTCCGCTGAGTGGGGAGGGAAACCTAACCCTGTCTCTTAATCCTAGTCTCCCTGCTTGTATCTGACTGATGGGTAGATTCCCACTGGATCTGCCACATGGGCTCCCACTTTTCCCTAGCCTCACTCAGCCAATGCCAAGTGTGCTCTCCTCCTTTAAGCTCTGTTTGACCGCAGCTTTTATTCAGTCTGACTTCCCTCTCTAAGCCTCTTCCACACCCAGTCCCCAGCTTTAGTCTGGTATCCCTCTCTAAGCCTTAGTTTCTCCCTAACTTCTACTTTTCTGAAATATGTTTTCCACATAAGATCATTCTAGTCTTTCTTTTCAGGTCCCAATTCCCTTTAAATAAACTCCAGAAGTTGTGATTTATCCCCAAATAAACTCAATAATTCATAATTCATCCTTCTTGATTCTGTCTTTATTATTCTTCATTAAAGATTAGGAAAGTACCCAAACTTAGGATAGCATTCATAAATCTGGGGACCCCATGAACCCCAAAATTCCCACATCAATTTGCTGTGCCTTCCCTAACTCCTGTGCTGCAGAGCGGCTGCCCACTAACACCCTGGCCATGCACTGCGTTCCCAGCTCCTGGTGGTGGTCAGCTCAGCAGAGGCTCTGGGGGAGGTTGGTTTGGATTGCCAGCCTTATAAGCAGCCTTATGAGCGTTCCACCTGAGGGAGCCATCTAGCCTCAGGGCACCCATTTCTCACTCCTACTGGTGAAGAGGCTGAAGAGGGTGACCTAGCTTCATGAAGACAACACAATCTCAAAGGTCACCAGCAAGACAGAGTTGTTTCTCATGTCACAACAGGATGACGTCCTTTCCTATAGCTGCTAATGGAGTATCTTAGCACCTTCTATCTGAGAAGCAGACATCCGCTACAGCTCAAAGTGGAACGCTGGGGGCCACATGCTAAATGGAGGGAACGACACCCTTTGCCAGCTTTTGAAACCCTGTGAAGGCCCGCACAACATTCATGCCCCCTTTCATTAACACTCAGAGCATTGGGCCCGCACCACCACTGGACAGAAGCCAGAGAGGAAGCTGGCTGGCTCAGGCCCAGGCTTGGCTGGGAGAAGGAACAGCCCGGAGATCATCTGGGTGCTTGGCAGAATGGGAACCGGGAGCCGGGAGTTCGTGTCCAAGCCAACTGCACACAGAAGAGGAGGCCCCGACCCAGCTCCCCACGCATCTGGGCCAGTGTGCCCAGCAGGCAGGCACACGGCAGTACCTGAGGCCGGGCGTTGGCCACGTCAAGATCATGCAAGGTCACGTCCTGGATGATCTCCTTCTTCTTGTGCACATCCCCCTTGGGCAAAGGCACGTACTCTTCAGCCTCAAGGTCGAACTCAGTGGCATACGTGTCACATCTGCCCTGCCTCTGCAAAGAGACGTGAGTGTGGGGAGGGAAGGGCCTGCCAATGATAGCCCCCTCCCAATCTCCACATGTGCCCCTCCCCTGCTGCCAAGAGAAGGGAGCTGTCGGCAAGCTGGACACCCTACGCTTTCTCCAAGAGTCTCCCCGATAAAGGGCAAATGCTGCGCAGGCTCTGCAGGTGGGTGATTTACTGCACGATGTGGAGTACTGTGCTCATCTGTTAAACGGTGAGCGCCACCGGACAGGACCCTGAGCATCAGATACGAACAGAATGCTCGAGAATGCTGCATTCCTTCCCACATGCATACATCTTGGGAAGAAAATACCACAGAGATAAAAAGAAGATTAAATACGCTGCACATTTCAATGTGAAAATGACTAAAGTTGTTTTGGTTTCTCACCCTGCACTCCCCACTCTACGCAGGTTTTAGTGTTTTTCTAACAGACTGTTTTCATCGGGAGAAGGTTAAAGAATGAAGATAAAGGAAAAGAAGCGTTTATTATTTGTAGAGGGACAACTTCTGCCCTTGGCACGGTATATCACAAAACGCCAGCCCTTTCCTGCACGGCACACCTGCTAAAGAAAGGAACTCCCTTGTTACCCCGGCTTCCCCGTGGCACAAAAATCACACAAGAATGGCATTACCTTCACGGCCCCACTGTTGGCTTCAATGTAAATCACATCTCCAGCCTCCACTCGTTCTTTCTGCAAACTTTCAAAAATACTGGGATCCAGCTAGAAAAAAAAAGATGAGGATGGCTCAGAGCCCTGCGATACATATTCTACCTGGTTCTGAGGACTGTCAGGTCCCCTCGTGGGAGCTCCAGAGAGCCAGTGACTTCAGAAGTGTGAGGGCGAGTGTTGGGGCTGGCTGAGCCTTTCAGGGAGAGCAGAGTGGCCGGCACAAGGAGCATGGGTACATAGCTCTCCTGACTTTGACTTCAGATGAGCCATCATGTCACCCACATTGCCACACTGGCTGCACTCCTCCTGTTCCCACCCCCTCCCCCCTCCCCTGGGCAACTGTGGAACTTTTCTAACAGAAGCACTTGCCAATACCTGCTTATAAAGCTGGCAATCCATAAGCCTTGTGATTCTAGGCAAGGTTCTCTGAGCCTCAGTTTCCCCTCATCCAGTACTCAGGCACAATCATGCACACATGAAGTTCAAAACAACCAACAGAGCCAGGACCCTGCCTGTGGCACCTCCAGAGGAAATGTAGCACACTCCGGCACTGGCCTGCTGTGACCTTCCAGGTCACCCAGATCCAGGCCACTGAAGGGACTTGTATTTCGATACAGGTCAACTCCAAGCAGAACTGTTACACAATGGTTATGGGAGAAAAACCTAGAGCTCTCTCCTGAACAAAATTAAAGAGTAACTACCCAGGGCAGAGTTGAAGACAGGCACGGACACACACGTAGAATTCCATTTCTATGAAATGCCCCAACGGGCAGATCTATAGACAAAGAGTGACTTAGTGGTTGCCCAGGGCTAGGGGTGGGGCAAAGAATGACAATCAATGGCATGAGGTTTCTTTTTGGAATGATAAAATGTTCTAAAATTAGACTGTGGTAATGGTTATATAGCTGTATAAATCCATTACATTCCTTAAGCTGTACAAGCAAGTGCCTTTACCACTGATTCATCTACTCAACCTATGCACATTTCAAATTAGTAAACTGTACTTAAACTGTGGAAAACCAACCACCCAGCTCCAGACCCAGGGCTCTGCCTTGATGGCTGGGTGGGGACAGGCAGTCCCTGGAGGACAGTGGCTGCTAAGCCACAGGGCAGACTTGGTGGGACTACTCAGAAGCAGCCCTCTTCTCAGGCTGGAGCACCCACCACCAGAGTCAGGTCCCTCCCTGTGCCGGTGTCTTCTCTATAGGCTACAAGTATTCCCACCTGGGAAGATAATGTTCATCTTCTCCCTTAAGAAATTGTGCAAAGCAGCCTTATGGGCGGCTCAAATTAAACTGCAAGGCTTTTATAAGATACATTGAAGAATATACTTTTTGCCTCAAGCATTTTTTATTGATAATTTTCCAAGGGAACTGACTGAAGATGTGATTATGAAAGGTGCCACATCCTAATGAATACAGAATGGAGGCGCCGAGGGTGGACACCAGAGACGTGTGCAGAGGAGAGCTCCTGAGATGGAGAACCTGTTAGGAAAAAGAAAAATGGCTCTTTGAAGAAGTGACATTTTTATAACCTCCATAAAGCAGGGACCAGGAAACAACCTACAGAATCAAAGAGCCACAAACCCAGACACTGGAGTAAAGACAAGGAACTGTCTTTACTGAGAACACTGAGCCCCAGTGACTTCCAAGGGTGCACAGCAAGTTAGAGGGCAGACAGCAGAATGGTTAGCTGGGTGTGAGGCTGACAATATGTGCTAAAGTCAGTCCAGGGCCGAGCACACAGCCAATAAGGGTATGCAGATGTTATATTCGGCCTAATAATAACAGTACCACAAAGCCTGCTATCCAGACCTCCCCTCCCCACCACTCCCTCAAAGGCCACACATGGACAAGAACAACTACCTTTCAAGCAACTAAGTGCCACACCCAAAATTTCAAATTTTAGCCTCAGGACTTTGACACAAGCAACTAGCATTCCTGGTTCAGACAAACAAATGTTCAGCAATCAAGTCATTAACCCATCAGGCCAGGGTTCTAAGTAGCAGAGCCAAGAGACCCTTTAAGACTTTGACCTCCAAGTCTGCACCACCCCATTTTCCCAGACCCTGGTGCCTGTGCCTAGAGGCTGAGATGCAGAGTCAGGAAGTTGAGTGTGCTGCAGGCTTCCAGCACTAACCACAGGAGAGGTCACCAGCAGTCTGACCACATCTCTTACTGATTCCTCCCGAGGTGCCGTTTGTACACAGAGGCCTTGGACACACAGTCATAATCTGAAATGGGATGGCAGAGGCAGCTTCCCAGTCTAATACCCATACAATTTTCTAGGAATAGGTAAGAAAAGTAGCAGCTACCTTTACCAAATTTCCAAGGGACAGGCCCTACACCAGCCCCACTTCATCTCCTAAGACCCTCACACCAACCTGTGAGGCACCCACATCCAGAGTGCACAGAGGCCAAGATCATATCAGAGCCACATTCACTCACCTTCAACTGTTTGGTTCCTTTGGCGGTCTTGAGACCGATGATCACGTGGCTGATCGTCTTGCCATATCCACCCATGGGGTTCTCTGTCTCACAGGGAGTGAGCTCTGTCACCTCACCTTCGTAAACCTCCTTGGTCTCCTTTATCCTAAGTCCTGGAAGAGATGGTAAGCGACAGAACCATCTCTCAGTCTCTGACATGCCCTGCACACAACACAAACAGCCAACATTCATAACAAATCAACCCTCATATGAGCTCACGGGTGATGTCACGGGAAGAAAAGCAAAGCAGACACAAATGCAGACAGAGCCACTGAGTACAGAAAGGTGATTTGATCTTAGCATTGTAAAGGGACTTTCTCAGGTTCAAATCCAGAACCAAACAGACAAGCCAAGTTATACTTCTCAAAACTACCTAGACTTATACTTCCAAGAGGGTGAAATTTACCTTGCGTTGCTAATTGAGCCTCTGAACCCACAACGTTCTACTACACCAATCAGTGACCATAACTGTGCCCTTGTGCCCTAATTTTCTGACTCTTAGAAGTGACCCTCAATTCTGCACCATGCTCTCAAAGCAGAGGTCCCTTCCTCTGCTCAGCAGCCCTCCAGCAGAGCAGAGAGCTCACACCTCCCTACTCAGCCTTGTAAGTGCTCAGCTCTACCTGAGACTGGAAACCAGCTCAGGAGGCCAAGCCTTTCCTCCCTCCTCAGATCCAGGGCAAGAGTTTGGGACTTTGGTCTAGGCTTGATGACTTTTGTTCATTTGAAAATTTACATAATAAAAGTTAAAAAGGAAAGAAGAAAAGAGCATGAAGCTACTCAGAATGCTGATATTAGAAGGCAGATGGTGCCAAGTGCTGCGGGCTGCAGAGCAGTGATGGAGTGCCAATAGAAAACCCTTCAGAAGCAACGCAGCTCCGCCCTTTGGGCTCCTGCCCAGCAGCACGGGCACAGGCGTGTGCTAAGTGACAAAGGCAGTGAACCACAGCTTACAACTGCCTCCCAGTCTATCAATAGTTGTGGTATGCTCACACAAGGGAATACCACATAGCAGTGAAGAATAACTATGGCCAGGCGTGTTGGCGCACACCTGTAATCCCAGCACTCAGAGGCAGAGGTAGAAGGATGGCTGTGAGTTTGAGGCCAGCCTGGGAATACATAGTAAATTCCAGGTCAGCCTGGGCTAGAGCAAGACCCTACCTCAAAAAAACAAACAAAAATATATATGGTTACATACATTCAGCACCACAGATGAATCTTACAAACAGAATAGTGGGAAAGAAGCAAGCACAGAAGAAAACACCACTAGACGGTTACATTTTCCTCAAGTTCACACAAAGCACAGCCACACTAGAGTGTGAGAAACTGAGGCATCACTCATGTGCAGAAGGAAGGATGGAGCCCAGGAGAGGATCCGGAGGGAAGGATTTGCTTTCAGTCTCTGCGTTGTTAGCACATGTTTTGTGCACTCTTCCTCACATGTGCACAAAACTACAAAGTCAGCTGACAAGGAAGGTACAGGCAAGTCACCCAAGTGGGAGCTGGAGAGAGAAGAGCACCGCTCCACTTCTCTGCTGGGCTCTGCGGCCACGGTTCTTGGTCTTAGAGCTGCTAAGGACAGTCACAATTCCACGACCCAGCTGCACACACCCCATCCGTCTCTAAGTCTCAGGACTGCTACCATCATCCCCAGAAGATCCCAAAGTGCTGCCCCAGGGGGGGTACCCTTATCTAAAAAGTGAGAGGAGACATTAGACCTGATGTGCTTTTGGTGTCTCCACCTGATCTGATATGGACAGATCATAGCAGGCAGGAGGCCACATGGGCTCTCAATCACCTCCCACTCTCAAGTGTGGTGGTTATCATATCATGGGGTTGGTGCTTTCTCCCAGAAACCCAATCAGCACAGCCCTCTGATAGTCTACCTAAGCATCAGCGTTGTGCTACCTCTACCTCCGTCTACCTGATAGCCCACAAATGGAGGCTTTGGAATAGCCCCAAGAGAGGGGACACATTCATTGCCTCTGAACCTTACCAAAATCTCGGTTCATGAATACCAACACAAACATTCTATCAGAAAACTGTGACCAACCTGGAAAACTGAACTTTAATCAGACCCCGCACAGCCCCTGGAGATAATAAACTCCTTCAAATGGAATGCTTACCTCCACTTATCGTCCCAGGACTACAAGAAATTCCTGCAGGAGGGGCAGAGGCATGCCTGTCTCTCACTACCCCCTATTTGTTTAGAAGTTGCTCTGTGCTGACAAGCAGGCAGGGCTGTGGGTGCCAGACAATGAGCGGCTGTTCACCAGGCAAGGGGCTGAGCTGGCGCTATCTCTGGCACCGAAGACACGAATGACACAGGTTTCATCTGTTGGCTCAGGTTTCTGAGTCCCTGACAGGGACCTTCATCACATCAAGGAAATAGCACAGACTCCTGGCTTTTCATTTCTGGTCGGCTTACCGCTTCCTCCCCACCCCCTCTGCCAACCACACCGGAATTCAAAGGCACAGGGAGACGGGCAGGCCTCTTTTCTGAAGACAGTCAATGGCCTGCCCTTTTATTCTGAGTGAGGATCAAGAAACTTCTCTTCACCTTGCTGCCATCAAAAGAACACTGGCCGCCCCTCACCCAGAAGACAAGGCGATGCATCTGTATTTTTCGAGTTTTAAAGCATTGTGCTATCTTTAAGTAATCCACATAAAGTCCAGTGTCATTAGATTGTATCAGTAGCAGAAAAACATTTTTAAATAAATATTTTTAAATACACTGATTCGGACATTGAACCTGATGTAGCATGCTCCTATTCACATAATGAGTAAGTTGAGGAAAACTACTGGCAGCTGGGTGTGGTAGCTGAGATCAAGGCTAACCTAAGCATGTATATAAAATGTATATAAAAAGTAAAAAATTAGGGGAGGCTGGGAAGATGGTTAAAGTTGCTTGCTTGCAAAGCCTGTAAGCCTGGGGTTCAATTCCCAAGCCACCCTCATGAGCCAGACATAAAAAGTGGCTTAAGAGTCGGGTATCTGCAGCACCAGAGGCCCTGGCATACCCATAGACATTAAATAAATAAATATTTTTAAGTAAAATAAGAAAATCCTTGGTGCATGTTTAAGAAAGAAAAATAAGCTGCATGCCATAGCAGGTATTTATCACCAGCTGCTCAGGAGGTGGGCAGGGCAACAGTGAATATCATCTTTAAAAAGCAAGGGAGGGGCTGGAGAGATTGCTAAGTGGTTAGGGCAGTTGCCTCCAGAGCCTAAGGACCGGGGTTCAAGTTCCCAGTACCCATATCAGAGAGATGCACAAAGTTGGAGTTGGAGTTGCAGTTGGAGTTCGTTTGCAGTAGCTAGAGGCCCTGACACACCCATACTTTCTGTCTGTCTGTCCCTCTCTCTTTCTCTCTCTCTCTCTCTACTTAGAAATAAATGAAATATTTTTTTAAAAATTAAAGGGAGATATGGAGGAGGAAAAATACAAAGAAAAAATAAAGTCCTCAGAAGATTTTAAACCCTCTGGAGCTCTGGGAATCACCAAGAACACACACACACACACACACACACACACACACACACACACACACACAGCAACATGGCTGAAGCTAACGGACATCAAGGTGAGCCACAGCACACAGCCCGGCTCCCCTGGACAAAGTTGGAAGAATAAAGTTCGCCCCTTTGTTTGAGACACAGGTACACCAAGCATGACAATCCCACATGGATTCCAGTTACCACTCCTAGGTTCCACCTGCTGAAGAGGGTGGGAACTAGGGAGGACTGGGGCAGCGAGGGTGGTGGCCATGCTTTCCACTGTTCTGTGAGGATGCGATACTTTTGCTTAGGCCTACAGCCAAATGTTTCCAGAAAGAAATAGTCTGTGGGTTGCTGCAATGGTTCAGTGGGAAAGTACTTGCTGCACAAGCGTGAAGTCAGATCCCCAGAACCCCATCAAGGCAAATGCTGCAGCAGGCATCGAGAATCTCAGTGTGCCCAGAACTCCACGGGAGACAGAAAGAAGAATCCCTCCCCCTCCCTTCCCCAAAGCTTGCAGGCCAACTAGTAATGAGGTGGTGGACAGGAGAGACCCTGTTTCAAACAAGGTGAAAGGCAAAAAGCCACACTGAAAAGCTGTCCTCCGACCTCCACAATGTGCACCATGGCACCTACTCACCCACCTACCCATACACACAATAGTCTTTAGTTTTAAAAATTCTATATCCAAGCTGGTGTGGTGGTGCACGCCTAGATCCCAGAACTCATGAGGCAGAGGTGGGAGGATCACCATGAGTTCAAGGCCAGCCTGAGACTACATAGTGAATTCCAGGTCAGCCTGGGCTAGAGTGAGGCCCTACCTCGAAAAACAAAAATTCTATATTCAAAGTAACACTAAACTCAGCCTCTTGGACACAGTTCACAATGTCTCTGTTTTTTAAATGAGCCTGTTAGTAGACTCCATCTACACCTCAAAAAAATAAAATGGAAACCGAAGCGTCCCACAGCCCTGCGCATACAGGGCTGTGATGGGGAAGGGGTGAAAGCAGGGCCAGCTCCACACACCGCAGCCCACTGGGTGCATGCAGGAAGGAGGGCATGCTGGGCACTGCCCCTGGGGATGGAAGCTCCTCAAGCCAGAGCTAGGCTCAGATGACATCACCTATTTCTAGATACTTCAATTAATACATTTATGAGAGAACTGTGCCAACCCAACAACATCTGTCAGCCGCAGACTCAAGTCTGCCTGCCTGCTTCCTTTCTTTCTTTTTTGGTTATTTTTAAAAAATATTTTATTTATTCATTTTCAAGCAGAGAGAGATACAGAGAGAGAGAAAGAGAGAAAGAGAGAGAATATGTACAGGGCCAACACCTTGTGGGTCCTGGGAAATTGAACCCGGGCCCTAGGCACTGGAGGCAAGTGCCTTAACAGCTGAGCAATCTCTCCAGCCCTCTTTTTTTTTTTCAAGGCAGGGTCTCACTCTAATCCAGGCTAACCTGGCACTCACTCTGTAGTCCCAGGCTGACCTAGAACTCACAGTGATCTTCCTATCTCTGCCTTCCAAGTTCTGGGATTAAAGGTACGCACGCACCACCATGCCTGGCATCTTTCTTTCTTTTCTTTCTCTTTCTCTTTCTTTCTTTCTTTCTTTCTTTCTTTCTTTCTTTCTTTCTTTCTTTCTTTCTTTCTTTCTTTCTTTCTTTCTTTCTTTCTTTCTTTCTTTCTTTCTTTCTTTCTTTCTTTCTTTCTTCTTTCTTTTTTAGATAAGGTCTCAGGTAGCCCAGGCTGGCCTTGAACTCAGTAGGCAGCTGAGGATGACCTTGAACTCCTGATCCTTGGCCTCCACCTCCAGAGTGTAGGGAGTACAGGCAGGTTCAACTTTATATGTAAGCTTTACTAACGCATTCCATCCGCGTGAAGTCTCCCTGCTCTTCTCACTTACTCAGAGAGCTTCTCTGAGCACCTACTCTGGGGCACTCCCTAAATCTCCAGCAGACACTGAGCCACCTCTCCTGCCACACTTCCCTAACTCAATGACCCAACCTAGAGGAGTCATTGCCTGCTCTCCTCTCCACTCAACATCCAGCCCTTGTGGAAGTCCCCTCTGCCCCACCATACAGACATCTCCCGAGTCCTCCGCCACCTCCTGCTCAGACTCCAGTGGGTCTCTGTCTACCACCCCCAGCCAGAGCTCACAGGCACCTCTCACACCAACTGCATTGGCTCTCATCCCTAACTAGACGACCAGCCCCTGCTTCCACTGTCTGCTAGTGTGCTGTCCAGTAGATCTTAAGAATCCTTTGCATGGGGCTGGGAAGACAGCTCAGTCAGTAAAGTGCTGGCCATGTAAGCATAAAGACTGGAGTCTGGATCCCCAGCACCCTTTCAAAAACTGGATGTAGTAGTGCGCACCTATAAGCCCAGTGCTGAGGAGGCGAAGACAGGAGGGCCCCCGGGACTTGCTAGTTAGCTTCTCTAGCTGAATCAGCGAGCTCTGGTTTAGTGAGAGACTCTGTCTCAAGAAAATAAGGTGGGGAGCACTAGAAGAGGGCCTCCACATGTGTGTGCACACATGTGCATGAGCACCCATGCACACACGTCCAACACACACACACACTTTTGAAGAAAGAAAAACACTTTTCCTGTTCTAGCACCTGGTCCAGGTGCTTTGGCTGCAGGTCTGCTACACAGATAACTGCACGACAAACATGTGAGCATGCTCCTGGAAGCCTGCTTTTGAAGAACAGAACCTGAAAACAAACCTAAAGGCCAGCTTAAGAGATGAGCTTCCAGGCACGGGTAAAGGAGCCATGTCTACATAAGCAGGTCCGAGGGGAGCTAGACACTAGACAACAGAACTGGGACCAGAGAATGGCCTGAAGTATCATGGGGAAGAGTCCAGCTCAGGAGAGGTCATCGTCTTCTCACAACCATCACCAGGCCCGGTCCATGGAAGTCAGACAGGAGTTCAAACCACAGCTCTGCTGCTTACTAGCTGAATCACTGGCCAGATTATTAAACTCTCTGAGACTCTGTTTCTCCAAATGCAAAATGCAGACAGGGAGTTTTGTTTCAGGGGAGTGTAAGGCCTGGCACAAGTCCCATGCCCTCACCCAGACATGCCAAACTCCTGTGACCCACCACCAAGGAGAAGGAGCTCATAGCAGCACAGTACACAATGACCAGCTTGAGTTCACACCTGCTAAGTGGACGGTCACCCTGAAAGCAAGACAGAGCTGCCCAGAAACCCTGACTCACGTCTTAAAAGATCATGTTATAGTCATATCTTTCCTGGAGGGGCTGGTGCTGGGGATCACAGCTGGGTCTTGCCTGTACTAAGCATACATTAAGCTATACTTCAATCCAGACCCATACCCATTTTTACCACATGAAGAACCCCAGCTCTGAACCTGGGGCCCACATATGCTTTAATCAGCTAAAGCACTCCAACCAGAAAAGCCAGGGGTTGGTTTCATTTTACTTGCACAGATAATAGCAATAAATTCATGCCATAAAGGTATCTTTACAACAAAGAGGCTTTGGGGCACCCAGAGGTAAGAAGTATCCCCCCAACACCCACCACTCACCAATGGCCCTGCGGAAGTTCTCCATCAGCACCTCTGTCTTCTTGATCTCAGTGGAGTATACTTCACTACCCACCATCGGGCAGAAAGGGACCTTACTGCCCAGCTCCTGAGCGATAGCCAGAGCCAAGGCTGTCTGCAGAGGACAAGAAGGCAAGCACAGGAATTCTGAAACACCAGCAATAAAGGCACTATTAACTGGGGATGGCAAGAGGCCTCAGCCCCTCAGCTAACAGCATCAGGCATGTTTCACACAGTGCCCACGGATCTCTCTGGACACTCTGGACTTACACTACGCATCATCTTTATCACCCCACCAGCAGAGTTGTCACCTCGACTGCAGTGCTCCACACAGCCTCCCACCGGGACAGCAAATGCCAGGACTCTCACCATTCAGAGGTGGAAACAGGCATGGGGATTAAGCAACACAGCTCCAATGCCTGAATGGAGAAATGGGCCGAGTAGAGTGAGCCTCAGCACTGGCAGCAGCACACCAGGAGTCGTACCATCCTCCAAACTGTGCTCTCAGACCACTGCAGGGCCTGAGACACTGCTTTGTTTTCACAAATACAGTAAGCACTAACCTACAGGCAACCAGCAAGGAAGGAATTCGTTGCTTGATGTTGTTTCATGTTAAGTGGCCCACAAACAGTGGAATGAGACATTGGGTAGGACTGAGTCCCATCATCATGCCCTGCAGTGAAGCACAAAGGGATGTGTGGCAACCGCAATGAGCAGAGGCTAAGCAGAACCAGGAGTAGCAGGGTCTGCTAAACATCAAATAAAAAAGTGGATGGCAGAAAGTTGGTTCAGGACTTGGAAATGTCATGGCCTTTGAATGTACCTTCATCTCTCTTCCACTTTGAATAAGAGCTTGGGTAAGGCAGGTTCCAAAGCCCAAGGGCCTAGAGAAGAAAGCTGGTGACCAAACAAAGCGAACTCTGAGCCCACCAGGGTTGGGGAGACGGCTCAGTAGGTGAAGTGCTTGATGGGCCTTCCTGAGGATCTGAGTTGGTATCGACAACCACACAGAATGCCTGGTGTACACGCCACAACTCTCAAAACTAGGGAGGCAGAGGCAGAAGGATAGCTAAGGTTCACTGTCTAACCAAACTGATAAACTCTAGATTCAGTGAGAGACCCTATCTGAAAAATAAGATCGGGGGGTCGGGAGGCTGAGAAGATGGCTCAGTGATTAAAGAAACATGTTTGCAAAGCCTGATGGCCTGGGTTCAATTCCCAGTACCCACCCACATAAAGCCAGATGTACAAATGGCACATGTGTCTGGAGTGGCAGTGGCAGAAGGCCCTGGCATGCCATTCATAATCTCTCTAATAAATAAAATATTAAAAAAATATTTTCAAGCAGAGAGATACAGAGAGAGCAAGAGTGAGAGCAAGTGAGAGCAAAAGAGAGCACCAGGGCCACCACCTTGTGGGTCTGGCTTATGTGGGTCCTGGGGAATTGAACCCAAGGCCTTAGGCACTGGAGGTAAGTGCCTTAACCGCTGAGCTGAGCCATCTCTCCAGCCCAATAAAATATTTTTAAAATTAAATTAAAATTTTGAAACTGATCAAAAGAGACACCAGCATAACCTACACACACACACACACACACACACACACACACACAACGAAACCAAAACAACAACAACAAAAACTAGTCTACTAACAGTGTCTGTCTCTCAGATTTCCTTTTCAATGCCCTCTTGGTGATTCACTGGAGACAGAAAAATAGGGTAAGGAATCAGGATATGCAACACAGTGCAAAAAGTAGCCTCTGGGGCAGATGCTGGGTTTCAGCCCTGACTCTGCCACTGCTCAGTGGAACCCAGAGCACTCAGTTCTGAAGTCCCTGGTGTCCTTGAATAGTAGGTCAGATCATAAACAGTAAGCGAGCTGCCTGCAGACTGGTTGTATGTGGACCCCCCCCCACCTTGTGGCAGCAGCCCCTCCCTAGTAAAGGTGTGTATACCACAGGCCCACCCTACGCCAGACCCTGGCATACCAGCCACCCCATTTGCCCAAAGACACACCTGAGCTTGTGAGCTCAAAGCCAACATCTCCAACATGGTACTCTGGAGCAAGAGACATGTCTGGAATGTGACAGGGCACAATGAAAGAAGCACACTGTGACATCAGGACATTTAACAGGAGTCACAGACTAGCCGTGGCCACCTTGTAGCCCATCTCTGATGGCTTCCCAGTCACTGAACTGACTCTTCAGTTCTCCATCCTCAGCTTCAGACTGCAGACAGTGACTGTACCCAACTTCCTGGCAACTCATCCCCCTTTGCCAATACCAAGAGACAGACCATCAATACACTTGCATTAAAACACTGCAGCATTGTTAAGATTGGTTAAAAATCACTGTTAGTGTTAATGGTAAGTTTATTAAGTTAGCAGCTGCTGGATTCTCCCAGACTGTCTTGAGCACAAGGCCTATTAGCCAGAGCCATCCCTATACCACCCTTAGACCAGCAAGAGCCAGCTAGAACATTCCTGGGGTGACGAGAAAACTACACATGGCAGTTGATGGCTCCAGCCTGCAGAGGCAGCCTCAGCCAGGGCTGTTTACACAGCTTGTCGAGACTTGCTGCGATCACAAGCCTCTAAGAACTCTAGGTGACCCTGCAATCATTTCCACCTAGGCCACAGGAGGGACTTCCCTGGTGGCCTGGCAGCAGACCACTGTGATGTGATCGTAAGCAGGCTGCTCAGGTGCTCAGGGAGTTGGCTGCAACACGCCCTCCTCCTCAGCACCTCTCCCCCAATCCCAGTGCTAGAGTCTTGAGTTAGGAGCGGCATCAACAGCTGAGCCCAGCCCCAACTCCAGCACATTCAAGGTTAGTCAGGAGGGACTGGGAGTGCTCAGTGGAGCCGTTTTGCACCCTCCTCACTTCCTGGTCTTCTGACCTAAAGACAAGCTCCTGCCTCTACTGCTCTGATCTACAGCACGTCCAGGACAATGACAGGTGCAGCTGCACCAGGAGGGTGTCTGCTGACTTTCTTTACCTCAACATGTCACTCTGAAGATGTTCAGGACACTCCAGACCAATGGCAATGTATTTCCAAAGCCAAGGAGACTTGAAAGAGATGAAGGACAAATGGACAACGAGACCCCTCCGAAGACTTCCTTCTCTCTTCAACGTAGGTCAGGGCGATTTTAATGTTAGAAGCATGAATTTTAGAGACTTCATTGTATTACTGCACATTAGTGTTTAAAACACACATATAAGCCGGGCGTGGTGACGCACGCCTTTAATCCCAGCACTCGGGAGGCAGAGGTAGGAGGATCACCATGAGTCAAGGCCACCCTGAGACTACACAGTGAATTCCAGGTCAGCCTGGGCTAGAGGGAGACCCTACCTCGAAAAACCAAAAAAAAAAAAAAAAAAAAAAAACACATATAAGCACTCAGCTAGACAAAGACTAGTTAACCATGAAATTCAATTTGGCTTAGACATGAGGGTTATTCTCTTGGGTAGCTTAAATTATAAAAGAAAGAAAGAAAGAGTACCTTGCCAGTTCCAGGGGGTCCTGCCAACAAGACAGCTCTTCCGGCCATTTTCTTGCTTCTGATTAATTCTACTATGACACCACATGCCTACACACCACAATGGAAAGAAACAATCGGTCAATATTTAAATGCTTCACGGTGGAAAAACATCCAGTCTCTGGTTCAAACAACTCACATACTCATCCATCTAACCTAACCCAGCAGCTGCAGCTGCCCCAGGCCTGGGCAGTGGAGGCAGACCGCAAAGCCTGGACTCCAGCTCTGGCCCCAGTGAGAGGCCACCAAGAACGGCACAAGGTCACGGCTATGAAGAGCAAGGGGGTGAAGAGAAAGTGAGTAGCTGTGATGAACTGGGGAGGTCATTCTCACGACCTCATGTGACATGTGAAGCTCCAGGCAAAAAGAACAAATTCAAAATGCCCAAAGCAGGAGTTTGACATGTTCAAGGGACAGAAAGAGGCAAAGTATGGTAAAGAGAACAGTAAAGTGAGGGTCAAGGCTGGGGCCACCTACAGACCAGGAACTAACAGTTCACACTAAGTCTGGCTCCTCTACTGTGACAGGAAGCCACTGAAAAGGTCTTAAGACCAAGCACTGTGATGTGATTCATAGTTAGAATGCCGTGATGGCTACAGTGTGGAGAACAGGCCTGTAACAATTCACACTGAGTTTTAGCCTGCCAGAGGGGTAGGCTCCAAGTCCACAAACCTCCTCAAAGTGGAAATAAAATGATACATCTATGTTCACACATCCACTGTTTTCAGGGAAAGGATCACAGCTTTCATCAGAACCCATGAAGGAGGTTAAGAACCAGTGACAGACTACTGGCTGGCCATCAGCCAACTGTGGAGCGAACACATAAGGTCAAACCTCTGACCATAACCTGCTCAAGGCCTTCCAAATCCTCAAGATTCAAGTACTAGACTATCTGATAGTATATTTAAAATACATACTAGCCACTTACAGTATACACACACAGGCTCCCGATCTTTATTTTAGGCTGAGAAAGACACACTCCTAGAGTGCCAGTGTCCTGAGACTAGCAGAGGGCATCTTCCCTGGCAGGAGGGCACAGCTCCTCTCTAAGCAGGGACCTCCCTGTACCCTACTGCCAGGGTGATGATGCGGCTACACTACATCTCCTCCCCACTGTTCCCACGGACTGCAACACTCTGACTCCACATTCAGCAGCCTTTCCAAAACTGTCCAGGCACTGGGAGGTGTTGTCCCGGCAGAGTGCAGGGCTCCTCACAGAGCTGGGAGGCCTTCTCCACACTGCCCATTTCCACATACCTTGTGCACCCCAATCTCAGCTGTAGAGCTCTCCACCTACTCAGAACCAGGGCTCCTTCCCTTAATTCTCCCCCATTTACACTCCAGTAAGATACACTGTGAAACCTGCCTGCACACAGCACTCAGGGGCAGGCAGAACTGTAAATTACAGGCCAGTTAAAGATGCTGCCTTGGGCTGGAGAGATGGCTCAGCGATTAAGGCACTTGCTTCCAGTGCCTAAGGCCCTGGGTTCAATTCCCCAGGACCCACATAAGCCAGATCCACAAGGTGGTGGCCCTGGTGCGCTCTCGCGCTCTCTCTCTCTGCTTGAAAATGAATATTTTTTAAAATACTTTATTTATTTATTTGAGAGAGAGAGAGAGAGAGAATGGGAGTACCAGGGCCTCCAAGCCACTGCAAATGAACTCCAGACACATGCGCCCTCTTGTGTATCTGGCTGTATATGGGCACTGGGGACTCGAACTCTGGTCCTTCTTCATTGCAGGCAAACGCCTTAGCCGCTAAGCCATCTCTTCAGCACGAAATGAATATTTTTTTTTTAAAAAAAAGATGCTGCCTTAAAAAATACAACGTATGTTGTGAATCCAGAACCCACATCTCTTTGGAGATCATTCTCATTTCTCAGGATACTGAGTTCCAGGAAGGATACCCAGGTGGGTGAGTAGACAAGAGCCTGGTGCACAGATAAATCCTGACTTGGGTCACAGAGACTGAAGTTTACATCCTGGTTCTTCCACTTCCAGTGAGTGGCCTTAGACTTATTTCCCTAACTTCTGTGACTACAAGAGTTTGAAACAGAGACACACACTGAAAGGCTTAGGGGGAGAGTGTGCTGATGTCTGCAGCTTACTCTGAAACGTAAGTGTGTCGGGTAGGTCCATATACGAACAGACCCCCTTTGACGCACACAGTAAGGGGCTAACTGTGGAGTTGAAGGCCCTCTGCTACTTCCTATGCAACCCCCTCGACATGCTTCTACGTCGAGAAAGCATCCCCATCCTAAAGTGGCGGGAGAGACATATTAAGACTGGGACAACTGACGTTTCCCTGGAAAGACTTCTCGCAGACACCAGGGCCGGAGGCCTCGGACTTGGAGGCCAGGCTGCAACCTCAGTGTTAAGTCAGGACACCGGGTGGCAGGTGGACAGGTGTGCCCTCTCCCGCCTGCAGTGTTTCACGTAGGACTTGGCATCACTGCCGCTTAGTAAAAGCGGAGGGCTGGCTCGGCGGTTCAGGCGCTCGCCTGCAAAACCTGCAAAAACCCGAGCTCGATTCCCCAGTGCCCACGTAGGCCAGACGCACAAAGTGGTGCGCGCATCTGGAGCTCGGCTGCGGTGCACCCATCGTCTCTCTCTCTCTCTTGCAATAAATTGAAAAAACAAACAAAAGCGGGATATCCTGGGTGGTCCCGAGTGCCGTCCCCCGGGGGGAGACCCCGGCCGCCCGCCCGCCCGGCCCGCGCCGCACCTCCCGGGCGTTCTCCTGGCCCACGAGCCCCGAGGCCGCCTGCTTGGCCAGGCCGCTCTCGTCCAGCCCCAGGCCCTTCACGTGGCTGTGCGACGCGATGCGCTGCGTCTTGGTGGTGCTTTTCACCTCCTCGATCTTCATGATGCTGCCGCTCGCGTCCCGCGCCCCGCGCCCGCTCCACGAGGCCGTTACCACGGCGCTTGCCCGGGGCCCGCCCCCGCCCGCGCGCCATTGGCGGGCGCGGGAACGCCCCCGCGCTCTATTGGCTGAGGTCTGTGCTCGTCACAGCTTTGCCGGTAGGCTCCACCCACCTACTTCCTGCTGTGTCACCTGCTTGGATTTCCCCCCGGTGCGGGCGTTTCCTGCTCTGGCCGGGAGCGTGAGCTCAGGACTGCGCCTGGGGTTTAATGGCAAAGCTTTTTGCTGTTGTAATAAACGCATCTATTAATAATCTTTTAACATTTTATTTATTTATTTATATTTATTATTATTTTATTTATTTATTTTTATTATTTATTAATTTTTAAAAATATTTTATTTATTCATTTTCAAGCAGAGAAATACAGAGAGAGAGAGAGAGAGAGAGAGAGAGAGAGAGACAACCAGGGCCACTACCTTGTGGTTCTGACATATGTGGGTACTGGGGGATTGAACCCAGGGCCTTAGGCACCAGAGGCAAATGCCTTAACCGCTGAGCCATCTCTCCTGCCCCTTATTTATTATTAATTTATGAGAGGCCGATAGAGACAGTGTGCGCTCCAGTCACTGCAAACGAACTCCGCCTTGTGCATCTGGCTTTAAATGGGTCCTGAGGAATCCAACCTGGGTGCTTAGGCTTTGCAAGCAAGTGCCTTACAGCTGAGCCGTCTCTCCAGCCCCTAATCAATGCATCTTTTAAGGTTTATTTTTACTGTAAGCAAAGATCCCAGGCTTGGCTGAGTTGACTTACCTACCACGCATCCTGCTCCCTGCATGGAAAGGTCAGGCAGCCAGCCCGCACCCAGCTTCCCCCAAAGGAATTGGGGAATTGCTTGAGGAAAATAACTCAGCAAACCACAGTTGCTTGTTAAGTGGCCCCAACATTGGTTGCACTATTCTCCCTAGGTCTTCTTCAAACAATTCATGGCATATGTTTCTATCACAAGACTAGACATTTTTATTTTTATTTTTTAAAACATCTTTATGGGCTGGAGAGATGGCTCAGTGGTTAAGGCACTTGCCTCCAGTGCCTAAGGCCCTGGTTCAATTTCCCAGGACCCACATAAGCCAGACCCACAAGGTGGTGGCCCTGGTGCTTTCTCTCTCTCTCTCTCTCTCTCTCTCTCTCTCTCTCTCTCTCTCTCTCTCTCTGCTTGAAAATGAATAAATAAAATAAAAACATTTTTATTTACTTGCAAGCAGAGATAGAGAGAAGAGAGGCAGAGGTGCCTTCAGCTGCTTGTACTCCAGATGCATGTGCAAGGGTACTGGGGAATTGAACCTGGTCATTAGGCTTTGTAGGCAAGCGCCTTAACCAAAGGCCTTAACCTTAACCACTGGGCAATCTCTCCAGCCCCCCCCCCTCGCATTCTTACTTTTAAAGCCAGGTTTCTAGTTATTTGTGACTATTTGCATAACTATTGGGTCAGGTTTTTTTTTTCTCTCCTAGGAGGTTGTAGACCACAGTTAGCAGTTGGCACACAATTAAAGCTTCTTAATGCATTTATATACACATACATATGCACACATACAAATTCTTGAAGCTTTGTTGTATTTTCAACAGTTGCTTTTAGGGGACATGGTTTCTATCAGTGAATAGAATCTTCTGGCATTTTTAGGGCCCCCTAAAAACCAGGCCTTAGAAGACAGGTTGTTACAGGTTGCCTGTGACTTATAAACTCTGGGAACAAGAGCTCTAGGACACCCGTCCATCCCTCGAGGTGTTCAGCATCTCCACACTTCCTCCTGGTCATCAGTCTGATAAAAGCTCTTCTTTTTTTTATAATATTTTATTCATTTTCTTTTTTAAATATTTTATTTATTCATTTTCAAGCAGAGAGAGAGAGAGAGAGAGAGAGAGAGAGAGAGAGAGAGAGAGAGAGAACCAGGGCCACCACCTTGTTGGTCTGGCCCATGTGGGTCCTGGGGAATTGAACCTGGGGCCTCAGGCACTGGAGGCAAGTGCCTCAACTGCTGAGCCATCTCTCCAGCCCAAGAGTTCTTCTTTCACTGCAGGAGAAACTCTCAATCGCTGGGAGCTAGGGAGATGCTTCACGGGACGGACTGCTTCATGCACTGACCAACTAGGAGAAAATGGGCCTGGGCCTAAAATTTTCTTTGACATTTCCATGCAATGCATTTTTGTTGTTGTTGTTGTTGTTGTTGTTGTTTTGTTTTTCAAGGTAGGGTCTCACTCTAGCCCAGGCTGACCTGGAATTCACTCTGTAGTCTCAGGGTGGCCTTGAATTCATGGCAATCCTCCTACCTCTGCCCTCTGAGTGCTGGGATTAAAGGCATGCACCACGCCCAGCTCCATGCAATGCATTTGGATCCCACTGCTCCCTGATTGCCCTCTCTCAGCCCCCTCCCCTCCCATTAAACAGGGATTAAATTCTTCCTATTTAATCCCCACTCTGCTTTCATTGTTGTAAGTTTTCCCATGATCATGGGAGGGAGGGTTTTATTGGAGGATGAGGACTCCCCCTCTACTCAATCACCAGCTGCCATTGTTTACTCTGAGAGGTGTGAGGGTCTCATGAGCCCCTCCCCCTCAATCTTGTGCAGGAAACCACATTTGCTGTGAGTTCACGAGTTGAAATGGCCATCCACGTTGTACCACAACACAGCATTCTGCAGCTCCTGCTCACGCTTCACCCTCTCACCCCCCTGCTCTTACATTCTTCCCACCTCTCTTCCAGGAGGTTCCCTGAACCACAGAGGGTGGTTCAGCTGTCATGTTTAGGGCTCGGCACACACACTAGTTGCTTATCCTTGGTAACTCTGCCAGCTATGCACCCTCAGTGACATCTTCCCTTTGCATGAAGACACGTGGGTATTTGGAAAGTAGTTTACATGATGTCCACAGTCATGGGTTCTTCTGTCCCCTCCCCAAATGTAGGGCCTAAGTCCTTAGCCACAGGCTTTGGCCAGATTTACAACACCAGGCAGTTTCCTTCCAGTGGAGCAGGCCTCCAATCCAATCAGAGTGCTTGGTTACTCCCATAACTTTTATGCCACTATTGAACCAGTGGACACATCGTGCCTGGCAGGTCAGTTGTGATGTACACAGCTGGATCAGACGGTTGATGACTTTTCTCACTCAGTGGCTTGCATAGCACTTTCTGGCATAAAGAAAGCTAGCCAGAGATGAAGCTTCCAGCACAGCTTCAGCTTGATTTCTTTCCATCCTGCAACCAAAGCATGTGGTTGGCGTCACCAATAAGGTCAGCAATACGGACTTACCATCTAGGTTTTTTTTTACATTTTATTTATTTGAGAGAGAGAGAGAGAGAGACAAAGAGACAGAGAGAATGGGCATACCAGGGCCTCCAGCCACTGCAAATGAACTCCAGATGCATGTGCCTCTGTCCATCTGGCTTTACTTGGAATTTTACATGCACTGGGGAATTGAAGCCAGGTTCTTAGGTTTGGCAGGCAAGCACCTTAACCACTGAGCAATCCATCCAGCCTTTATCCTCTAGTTTTGGTGAGCAACCAAGAGCAATTGCAATAGCCAATATTATTTTAGGGGCCTCTGGGGCCTCCCACACCAACAACTCCCTGGGAAATAGTTCATCTCTGCCACTGGAGTTTTTTTTCTTTTTTTACTTTTTAAAAAATATTTTATTTATTTATTTTTCAAGCAGAGAGATAGAGATAGAGAGAGAGAGAGACAGAGAGAGAGAGAGAGAGAGAGAGAGAGAGAGAGAGAGAGAGAACACCAGGGCCACCACCTTGTGGGTCTGGCTTATGTGGGTCCTGGAGAATTTAACCCAGGGTCTTAGGCACCAGAGGCAAGTGCCTTATCCACTGAGCCATCTCTCCAACTCTACCACTGGAGTTTTTGATGAATGCCTGTAGCTTCTGGGAACAGCTTTATTCACCCATGTAGGGGATCATTGTTTAAACACTTTGAAAAATATTTATATTTTAAATTGGTTTACCAACAGTAGATTTCTTTTTTAAAAAAATATTTTATTTATTCATTTTCAAGGAGAGAGAGAGAGAGAGAGAGAGAGAGAGAGAGAGAGAGAGAGAGAGAGAGAGAGAATGTGCACCAGGGCCACCACCTTGTGGGTCTGGCTTATGTGGGACCTGGGGAATTGAACCCGGGGCCTTAGGCACTGGAGGCAAGTGCCTTAACCGCTGAGCCATCTCTCCAGCCCCCAACAGTAGATTTCTATATGGCTTTTTAGTAAATCTCTAGTTTTGGTTCATCTTCACACCACCCACTCTCTCCAGATTAAGCCTTTTTCTATCACGATTACAAATGTCTACTTTCATATCCGTGTGTTCTGCTATCCCACCACTAAACCTCCCCCACCCATGGGCCTTTCCAGCTTCCTGCCTTCTACAGACACTCACTCTAATCTGTACCCACTAACCTAGAAATTTGTACCTAATATCCACACATGCGACAAAACACACGGCATTTGTATTTCTGAGCCTGGCTTACCTCACTCAGTGTGACCTAGGACACTTAGTACACACTTATCAAGTCCTAGATTGTGTCCCAGTGGTCATAGAGCAAAGAGATTAATTTCCTTCCAGCTAGTTGTCCAGTGGCTTATTTTGTTTTTCAGACAGTGTCTCACTCTGTAGCCCAGGCTGGCCTCAAATTCACAATCCTTCTGCCTCAGCTTCCCAAGTGCAGGGATGATGGGCATGCACCAGCATTCTCAGTGATCTGGGTCTTTTGAACCACATGCCCAGCAGTTGTAGGATCCTTTTCTGTCCAGCACAGGGGTGGGTGGGGTGAGAGGGAAGGCTGAGAGCACCAGAGATCATGACCGTCCTCGTAGACTGGTGAAGAACAATGGTAATGGATTATTAAGTAAGGGGCCAAAAGCACAGGCAGCAAAAGAAAGGTTAGATTTCCTCAAAATTAAAAAGTTTTGTGCCTCAAATAACACTATTAAATCAATGAAAAGACAGTGAACAGAATGGGAGAAAATTGTGGCAAATCAAAATCTGATAATGGCCTAATATATAGAATATATAAAGAACTCCCCCACCTCAAAATGGAACATTACAAACTACCCAAATGAAAAATGGATCAATGGTGAGCCGGGTGTGGTGGCACACACCTTTAGTCCCAGCACTTGGGAAACAGAGGTAGGAGGATAGCCATGAGTTCGAGGCCATCCTGAGACTACATTGTGAATTACAGGTCAGCCTGGGCTAGAGCAAGATGCAACCTTGAAAAAAATGAGCCGGGCGTGGTGGCGCACTCCTTTAATCCCAGCACTCGGGAGGCAGAGGTAGGAGGATTGCCGTGAGTTCGAGGCCACCCTGAGACTACATAGTGAATTCCAGGTCAGCCTGGGCTAGAGCGAGATGTAGAAGATGGGATGTAGAAGTTGGGATGTAGAAGATGCTCAGCACCCTTCCTCCATAACAAAGTGAGAGCCAGGACCACCAAGGGATGTCATGTCACCACCAATGGCTAGAAGTAAAAATGGAGATTAACAAGTGTTGGCAAGGATTTGGGAAAATTGGAACCCTGGTGCACCACAGCTGGGAATGTAGAATAATGCTGGGAAAACCTTTACATTGCTTCCTTAGAAAGTTAAACATGGGGGCTGGAGAGATGACTCAGTGATTCAGGTGCTTGCCTTCAAAGCCTGACCACCTGGGTTCTATTCCCCAGCACCCACATAAGCCAGATGCACAAAGTGGTGTATACAACTGGAGTTTGTTGGCAGTGGCTAGAGGCCCTGGCACACCCATACTTTCTCTATATAGATCTGTATCTTTCTGCTTGCAAATAAATTTATTTTTTTAAAAAGTTAAACATGGGGGCTGAAGAGATGGCTTAGCGGTTAAGGCATTTGTCTGCAATGCAGAAGGACCTGAGTTTGATTCCCCAGAGCCCATATAAAGCCAGATGCACAAGAGGGCGTATGTGTCTGGAGTTCGTGCTGTGCCCATTCTCTCTCTCTCTCTCTCTCTTTCTCTCTCTCTCTCTCTCTTTCTCTCTCTCTGTCTCTCTCTCTAATAAATAAATAAATAAAATATATTAAAAAAAGTTAAACATGGATTTATCATATAATCAATAATTCCCCTCCCCCCCTTTTTTGGCTTTTTCAAGGCAGGGTCTTACTCTAACCCAAGATAGCCTGGAATGAACTCTGTAGCTCCAGGCTGGCCTCAAACTCACAGTGATCCTTCTGCCTTAGCCTTCCAAGTGCTGGGACTAAAGGTGTGCACCACCACACCTGGCTTTCCTCATTTATTTATTGTGAGGTGGGGTCTCACATTATAGTTGACTTGGAACTCACTCTGTAGCCCAGGCTGGCTTCCAATTTGTGACAATCCTGCTTCAGCCTCCTGAGTGCAGGACTCAGCAAGGGTGGGCTGTCCCTATGGATTAGACCAGAGGCTCAGCGGGGTCCTGGAGCTAGGGCAGGGGACTCAGCCTCCCAGAGGCCTCCAAAGACAGCAGCAGAGTAGATGCTGACTACAGCAGGCTGTCGTGATCATGTGAAACACTGGCATGTCCCTCTGTAGGAGGGAGCAGTGTGGTGCCACACAGTGGGAAGTGGAGCACGCCATGATGTCTGGCTGGGCACCAGCAGATAGATCTGTGTAGGGCTGGGAATAACAGGTGACAAAGCCTCCTGGGGTTAGCATGGGACAAGATGAGGCAAACACATGGTTAATGCCATCGCCAGCGGGCTGGCGAGGTAGAGAGCCTCAGAGAAAAGAAGGCAAACTGCTATTTCATTCCTGAAAGAATCTTCAAAACCCAAACTCAAATCAAAGAGCAAAGTATAATAACTTCCTCGGGGCAAATTTATAATTAATTCTGGATTAATTGGCCTTAATGAAGCTGAATTAATTACTGGCTGTTCGTGAAGAAGTCTGAACTGGCTGAGTACAAACAGCATTAAGGAACAGAGGGAGAACAAAGCCAGGTAATCGCAGCTCTGCAGGCCTCTTCCCGCCAGAGATGTTCTCACACTGTGGCCGGCCTGCCTGTCTGGGGTGAGCCAGGCTGCTGCAGAAAAGGACCCTTCCCAGCAGGAGCGGGAGCCACCCTCACTCACCCTCCCAGGGGAGTGGGGAGCCATCCTCACCCACCCTCCCAGCAGGAGTACATTGGGTAGTATCAGGTCCAGCAGTGTTCTGGAGGTGTTCTGGGGAAGAACCCCCAGAGCCCTGGCCTGGTCTAAAGCATCCTGGAGCAGTTACCTTCTAGTTGCTGGGACCAAATGCCTGAGTAAAGCAGTGTATAGGAGGAAAGGATTTATTTTGGTTACTTTTGAGGGGAGGCTTCACCATGGCAGGGAAAGCCTGATGTGAGCAGAGGCCGGGCATCACACCTTGTCACATCAGCCAGGAAGAGCAGCAAGTGACTAGCTGAACACCCAATGGGGTGAACTAATGGACCTCAAGGCCCGCCCCTAGTGACACACCTCCCCCAGGAAGGCTCCACCATCTGGGGGTGGGGTATGGGGGCATGTCACATCAGCACCCCCAGTCACTCTCTGAGAGGCGCTGAATGTAGACCAAGCACACAGTAGGAGGCTGGGGCCACCACGTTTGCTAGGAAAGGTCTCCATTTCCCCCAGGCCCTCCTAACCTCCATGACCCACATTTAACACAGCTATCATGACCTCACTACATTAAAGAGACTAGATTGGGGGATTTCTGTGGAGTTGTGGAGGCTGCTGGCCGCCACCTTGTCCCTGGGAGGTGAGAGCCTCCTGGGAGTGGGAGGCAACCCTGAGGAAGAAGGCTTAGAAAGTGACTGTTGGTGCTTTAAGTTGTCAGTCACCTGAGCTGAGCCCCAGAAGTTAGCAAGACTGTCCCTTGACTTTAGCCATATATTTATTTAATTTAGGAAACACTGGTTTAATATTTTAGCTCACTTAGAAGTTCTGATAGTCTGCAGCCAGAGCCTGGGCTTTTAACTGTATTGTGGGCCACTATGTTCCTCTTTTGTTTGGTTTTGATTAATATAGGCTCTTTTGAGGCCTACCAGGCCGGCCTTGAACTTGCTATTAAGTCCAGGCTAGAACTTCTGGACCTCCCAAAATGCTGAGATTACGTCTCCAGCCTCAGCTAGGAATTACACTTTTTTTTAGGTTCTAAAAGATTTATTTTCAGAGAGAGAGAGAGAGAGAGAGAGAGAGGAAATAGAGCAGCAAAGTTCCCAAGCTGGGAAGCCTGGGAGGAGTCCTGAGCAGGCTGCCCAGGAATTCCATTCTTGACAAGTCCACGTGAGACACCTACCAGACATTCACAGTGTGGGTCAAGGGCTGCAGAGTAAAGGCGTAAATGCAGAGACAGGGAGGCCAGGTAGTGAGCACAAAGTGACGAGACAAGAGGGAGGAGTCCTGGGCCTGTCTGGGGTCGGCTGTCACCATCTCTTGTACATATCCTGCAGAGCTAGTCTCAATGTGCACGTGTAGATTCAGAGGAAGCAAGCGTGAACATCGCGTGCACTAGCATGTACCTTACTTCCTCCCAAAGGTTTTTTTTTTTTTTTCCGAGGTAGGGTCTCACTCTAGCCCAGGCTGACCTGGAATTCACGGTGGAGTCTCAGGCTGGCCTTGAACTCCTGGCGATCCTCCTACCTCTGCCTCCTGGGTGCTGGGATTAAAGGCGTGTGCCACCACGCCCGGCAACCTCCCAAAGTTTTAGAGACTGTCCTCAAGTATTATAACATTAGCTTCTTTGCTGAAGGGCTACCCAATATTCCACTTTGTGGATAGACCACACTATTTCTTTCCTATTTCTGTGCGTGTGTGTGTGTGGGGGGGTGCTTGGCTTAGAACCCCAGGGCTTTCTGCATGCTAAGCTCACACTCCACCACTGGGCCAAACCCCACGTCCTGTATGTTTTGTATTAGGAAAAAGTTCAAACATATGAGGAGCAAAGTAGATGAAATAGCATAATGACTTCTCCAGACTCATAATCCAGCTTCAATAGTGATCAGTCAGGGCTACTACACTTCCCTTCTGTTGAGCTATTTTTGGAAGCTTTTTATTTGATGTAACTTCAAACTTACCATAATAACTTTTTAAAAAATATTTTACATTGGTTCCTTCCCATACTGAGCTGTTGATCAAAGAGACACACAAGGTCCCTAAAACAAGACAGAATTCTGTCAAAGCTCTTGAATACCCACCCCAGTCCAAAGGCAAGATCCTATTGCTGAAGAAACCACAGAAAGTCATCACACAACACCGAGAGACCCTGCGAGATCCAGAATGGCAACCAGCCCCCAGAGGCCAGCATATGCAGTGTTGGAAGGTGCTACATAAGCGGCCAGGGGAAATTAATTAGTCAAT